>JASDQU010305409.1:147007-157746 GCA_032191745.1 Picea mariana
TTTTTAATTAAATAATCTATATTATAAATTTTCGAGAAAAATTCATATAATTATACTTTCCTTTATCCATGTTTTTTTTATATATCTCATATTTTAAATTTTGATAGGTTTTATCCTTGACTTGAGTAGGAGGTTCACATATCTCTCCATTTATTAATGTTATAAATCGTGGAATGGGGAGATCCCAATTCTCCCCATTTATCCTTTGCGCACATTTTAATTATATATTTCAATTTATAAATTGTGTGTTATGAATCCTTTGAATGGCACGTCCCACAAATATAAAATGACAAATCTATTTAAGTCATAATTTTCTATGAGTTGAATTTAAATAGACTGGGACCAAATTCAAATGCTCTCATAACTAGGAGAAAAAACAGACCTATGGTTTAAGACAAAACTCAAAATGATTCCTATGGTGTGGCCCTCACCCATGAAATTATCTTGAATAATAAAGTATGGTGTGGCCCTCACCCATAAAACTATCTTGAATAATAAAGTAGTGACTAGACTAAGCCCTATCCTTACCCTTCTATTAGTGCGGGTATATCCTCCACTCTTCAATTTGATGTCTAATGCTTTCCACGCAAGCATAAGGTCTTATCTATCTCTATATGGGGGACAAGGGGACACTATTGCAGACTCCTTCCATTTATTTAAGGGAAATAAATCCCATCGTAACAATACATTATTTAGGGAAAGATCACTACCAAAGGATAATAATGATTCTCAACATCTTGTTTTTTTCGTTTTAATTATTTGGTGCACCAAACCCAAAGGATAATAATGATTCCAATATCTTGTTTTTTTCGTTTTAATTATTTGGTGCACCAATCCCATGAACATAGGCGAAAGATCACTCCCAAAGGGTAATAATAATTTCCAATATCTTATTTTCTTATTCCAATTATTTGTTATGCCAATCCCATTATTTGTTATGCCAATCCCATGACAATACATTATTTATATGAAAGATCACTAGAAAAGGACAATAATGATTCCCAACATCTTATTTTCCCATTTCAATTATTTAATGCGCCAATCCCATGATAATACATTATTTAGGAAAGGAAGATCATCAATAATTAAAACTAGAAAAGGACGATTCCCAATATTTTATTTTCCCATTTCAATTATTTGGTGTGTCAATCCCATGACAATACATTATTTAGGAAAGGAAGATCATCCATAAATAAATGTAAATATTTTATTTCCTCATTTCACTATCATTTCACTACATTATTTAATTGAAAATTTTAAGAAAGTTATTAGGCTTTAAAATATATTTTTACCCACTATATACATTATTTAATTGAAAATTTTAAGAAACTTATTAGGTTTTAAAATATATTTTTAAGGTTTATTATCATGCATAAGGTTTTAAAAAGAAATCACAACTTGTAGTGTGATATGAATATTATTATAATGTTGTATATGCCATTTTTTTTTTTTAGATTTTATCATTAAAGAAACCTAGAAGCTCTTACCGTTGTATGGGAATAAAAACTAAGGTATTAAAGAAACTTAGAAGTTCTTACCATTGTATAGGAATGAAAATTAAGGTATTGGGATTTAAAATATGTTATATATCTTATGGGTGATGTGTAGTATTGGGATATGTAACTCCCACTTGTTTTTAGTGTGATCGTATATATGATTATAATGATTATTAGTCATTAGTAGGTAGATTTGGTTTCTACGTAGAAATTTTGTTCCTAGTATTTAGGAAGTGGTTGAAATTAGTTGGATTTAAGATATTCTCTCCAACTAGATGCTTCTTCGATTGGTGTGAAGCTGAGTTATTTGCTCAACCAAGTAGATCACGAAATCAAGGTAGTTCTTCTATCTTGAGAATATGGTTGTTGTACATAATCATGAAATCAAGATAGTTCTTCTATCTATGAACTGTGAGTGGGTCGTGGTCTTGAGAAGAAGAGCGATGGAAGAGGTCGTGGGGACCATTGTGGTGACTAGAAAGGAGCCCAAGGAAGTGAAGGGTAGTTTTCCTACAATCAGGTTACATGCAGTTTGAATTGTTTTGTTAAACAAGTTGCTAGAATGTTTGGAGATTGCAGGGAAACTTAGATGCTAATTAAGAATCTATAAATGTGATAGTAAAATTCTTTTTCCATGGTAAAATTAAACGTGTTCCTTGAACTTATTTGGATTTTGTGAAGAGAAACATGTTGAACCTCGTCAACTCAATGTGTGATGCATTGTTAGATGTGACGAATCCGACAATTACTTGTTTGGAAACTACAAAGAAGTATGAGTTATTATTTTGGAATCAGAAGCATTTTCTATTGATCTTAGCCAACTCAATATGAAGTGTAGTGGTTTTGTTAGAATTGACTACTCTGACAAATCATTGGGGGATGTAAAAATTCTAAGACAACAATCTCACAGTGACACTAAAGGTCCGAAGGTCAAAGATGCAAATGAAGACTCCAAACATGTCAACAATTGCAAAGTGGGGAGATGATATTATCTCTTGCTAATGAGTTGAAGTCTTTCTTAGAAATATTTTGTAGTGTATAATCATTCCTTAATCTGTGTGGTAAAGAGTGTGGTAGTTGGAAAAGAAAGTTTAACTACATGCTACCTTTTGTGTATTGATAGTAATTGTTTGATGAATTGACGTACAAGGTTGACTTGGATGACTACTTGCTCAATCTTTATAGTCATGGTACCAGTGTTAGGCCCAAAGGTACAGTTGGTTCCTAGATGGTATGGATTCAATATTTCTATAAGTGAATGGAGGAGCATGAACATTTTTTGGTTTTGCAATGGAAGCGAGTTGCATTGTTCTCACTGGAGAAACCATGATTTGATGACAAACATAAGTTTGAATGGTAAGCAGGAAGAACAAATATGTTATTATGGACAACAATAGAGAGATTATTCCAATGAAGTTGGTGACAATGGTAGTTGTGTGGAAGCAGCAGAAGTGCAGAAGCAACATATGTGAAATGATTGTGGACAAACAAGGTAAATTGTGTGAGTTGTGTTGAATAAAGAAGACTCATGACCATATGTTAATGTGAGTCACACTTTTGTAGCAAGTCTACGATGTGATGTTTATTGATTTGATGTATTGGTCCTTGAAATGTTTGAATATGTACCTAGTATATCCATGGGATAGAGTATGTAATATATGCACCTTCTATGTAACATGTAAAGGGCATATCATTGCATGACCTAATTAGATATGCATACCCATTTTTCATGTATCCCTATTGATTTGTAGTGCAGAAACCTTTATTATAGAGTTATTTAAAACCTAGAGTGATCCATGTCACAGTTTGACTGCATGCTTTATGGGTGGACTCTAGGAGGTGCCTAGAAACCCTGAGTTTTACATTCAAGGGGAGTTCATCAAGAGGTTGAATGAACCATGTACTTGAAGGACATCCTACTAAACTAGCAGTTGCATTGACTAGTGACCCATGAATTCTGATGGATGGTTGTCTCTTTATATGGACTTCACAAAATTGGTGATGCATGATCGAGGTACGATTCAGAGAAAGTACTAGGTTGGACCAGAAATAGACTTTGTTGATCAGGAGGTGCTTTGATTCAGAGGACTTTGTGATGATGAAGACCTTACTTGACGATGGTAAAGACAAGTAGTTGTTAAGGGGGAGTGCTGGGATATGTAACTCCCACTTGTCTTTAGTGTGATCATATATATGATTATAATTAGTATTGGTCATTATTGGGTAGATTTGGTTTCTACATAGAGAGTTTGTTCATAGTCTCTAGGAGGTGGTTAGATCTAGTAGGATTTGAGATATTCTCTCAAACTAGATGCTACCTAGTTTGGTGTGAGGTTAAGATATTTCCTCAACCAGCAAATCAAGGTAGTTGTATATCTTTAGACAAACTTCATGTATTTATTTGTTCTCTATTTCTTTGTTCAATAGAATGTTCAAGCACAATGTCAACTTTATGTAATAATGTCTACTCTCACTAGCCCATTTCCCAATACATGGGCCTTGAACCATAACACATGTCATGTAGAAGGAAATGGTGGCCTATAAGTAGGATATGAGAAACATTATGAAAGTTTACACACCACAATTGGATAAATGTTAAGACTTTGGTTATGGTCTAAGGATGAAATATAGGATCTTAGATTTTAATAGATGCATGTAAGGCTCATGAGCCATGCATAAGCCCTAAACCACCACCTAGGTCTTGTAAATGGAATATTTGGACCATAATATGAGAAACATTCCAAGGTTTTGTGCACGATGGATAGCGAAGACTTAGCCATGGTATGGAAATCGAAAACCAAAGTCTTAAGCCTTCAAATATAACTTTATAAATATAATTTTATAACTCATGAGGGAGGCCTGAGGTTCTAGATCACCTCACTTGTGGTTGTACTGTAAAGGAAGTATTTTTCCTACTAGTGTCACATGAGATTTACTACAACTAAAACTTTCTATGGTAATGTTTAAGTTTTTTTGCTTTTTTTTTTTTGTCTTGGTGACATAAATTTTTTGGAAATCACAATTTTTTGATGTTTAAATTGTATTTATAAATGTAGAAATGGATTTAGTCTACTAAAAACTGGTGAAGTAGTCAGATTATACAGAAATAACCACTCCAATATACAGATTTAAATATTCTTTTTCATTAATTTAATTTTACTCTAAATTCAGCAATTGTCCTTGGTTTTTTCAGCATACTAAATCCATTTATGTATTAAAAAATGCAATTTAAACAATAGAAAATTGTGATTTCTCCCAATTTCATACTATCAGATTCATCATATTCCTGTAAAAATGTCAAATGCAATTTAAACAATAGAAAATTGTGATTTCTCTCATTTTCATACTATCAGATTCATCATATTCCTGTAAAAATGTCAAATGCAATTTAAACAATAGAAAATTGTGATTTCTCCCAATTTCATACTATCAGATTCATCATATTCCTGTAAAAATGTCAATAAGTTTTTGATAATGTAAACAAAAACAAACACGGTATTCATTAACAAACATGAAGTTCAATCAACGGTATTCATTAACAAACATGAAGTTCAATCAGTGCCCGTACAGATGAAAGCAAGGAGCCTCTACGCTTTGATCTCATCGAATAAAACTGTTTATCGAAACAAGAAAATGTTCATAACACTGAACGGGACTGTCAACCATACTTAACATATAATGGAGAGTAATCCAGAATAAGGATGTCCTCTATAGATGCCATGAATTTTTTGGCATATGATTTATGAAGAGGATCCGAAACGTAGGCACCCAGTCCTTCCGACCCATAAAATGTTATGACAAATATATGAGTGAAGCCCTTCTGTTTTTTCACTTCTCCGAAATCGTTTCCCCTGATCACACCAACAAAATATATATTTCCCAACGACACATATTAGTCACAAGGCAACGAATTCATGGATAACTGAAGAAAAAATAAACTGGTATGGAAAAATATAAGTTCACCATTCGAAAGATTTAACGAAATCGAGGCGAGAGCAGAGCTCTTCAAGCTCACGAATGAGTTGCTGAAGCTCTGGGGTCGTGAGATCTGATTTGAACTTAGCTAACACAGTGTGCTTGGATTCAGTAGTTGCGGTCGTTTTGGCAGACTTCTCGTCAGCCATAGCAGATAGATCTGCGAAACCACTCAAATCAAAATACCTAATTTTGATCACGGCAACAAGAACTCTCCCTGTCTCTTTATATTGCAAATTCACTACGGCTCGATTCCTGCCCAAGCTCTTCACGCACGTTCAAAATATAGCTTTGACCTCCGGATTCTGAATTTGACAAATATGGCCTACCTGTACAGTGATATTCCGTGTTTTATTTTGTAGCGACGCCATTGCCCATTGTTTTCTGCATACTATTTCAGCCATCTTCAACGGTATAAAATGTTGCTGGTCCCATAGGTCTTGCAACTTCCCAAAATCGAATCTACCCAAATCCAATTCCGGTGATGTTGTTGGCCACTTCATTAAAAAAACCCATCAAATAAAAATTATGGTTGCTGCTGTAACTTCGGAGAATGACATTCACTAAATCCTTATTCACGACGACTGATACACAGTGGATATCAGTAATATTCCGAAATTATATATGGTATGGCATGTCCTCCCGCCAGTTAATTTTATGGTTTTTTCTATCAGAAAATTTTTCAATATATTTACGCCAAAAAGCGTATACTTATTGGAATGATCTGTTAATCTTAAATTTTTATCTGATGGTCATGTATTGAAGATGTTGACATATTTTTAGTCATCCTCCAAAATCAATGAGTCAGATTTATTGTTTATAATTTCTTTGCATTTATAAATGCATCAGTGAACATGTTTACTTTTTAACATTTACCTAATCATATTAAAAATTACTGTAACATCATATGATTGCCACGTTTAAATGATTAACTTTTGGAATTCTTCAACTGTCCGTACTTGGCTGAGATGTGGAGGGTTTGTTTTCTGTGTGGGATTTAGCCATTATTTGTGTGATGGGCTGGGAAGTTCGCAGTTTCTTCATGCATGAGCTTTCACTGGTTTTTTTTAATGCCAGAGTTCGAGTTAGCGGCTGTGCTAGTAAATATATGTTGTTCACAAAACAGTACATATAATCCATCTTCAAAGTCATTTAAAAAAAAACTCTTTCACAACAGAGTTTCAAGTGCTTTCAAGTATTTTCAAACCATCACAAAAAGCATCTAAAAAAACATATTAGATACATTTAACTCTGATGAAGTGAAGGCATCCAAGTCCAGCTAAATAGCATAACTATCAAAAAAAATAGAGATAAAACCAATCATAGAAAGAGGTGCATAAAATGAGAGAGATCCTCTTGACCATCAATCTATTTGTTGTTAATGGATCTTTCCTTCTGACATCTGAAGCCCTTTTTTGATAAGGTGTAGCTTCCCCATTTTCTTCCCTATAAATGTGAACAAATCTGATGATGTTGAAAAAAAAATTAAGTTCCAAGATTCTGTCCAACCAACCTATAAGTGACGTGAGTGTAGAGTTCCCCTATTATTCAGCCAACGCAAAAATTCGGCCAACGCCCACCAAATTTGACAACGCAAAAAATAGATGGAGCCAACGCAAAAATTCGGCCAACGCCCACCAAATTTGACAACGCAAAAAATAGATGGAGCCATCGAATTTGACAGTGGAGCCATGTCAATTGCAGCATTCAAATCACTGAAAAGTCATTTTCGTGTAGTGGTTTCGTCCTTTTTCATATATCTTGTTCATTTGATAAACTTCCTAATTTTTCGAAGGAAAATATTATTGTTTATTCACGAAGACCAAGTTCCTACTTTTTGGGAGGAAAACATTAGTGCACGATTCAACTTTGATAATGTACTATCTCATGGCTACTTGATACACATTAGAATGTTTTTATAAATAATATTATTAAATGTATTTCATAATCATGTTTTATCATTTCTTGAATTTGATAAAAAAAATGATCATTGTCATGTCTTTATTGGTGGACTACACGTCACACCCATGTTCCATGCTATTGCATTGTTTTTATAAAAATATGAATAAATATTTTATAATTTATTATTATTTTTTTAAATTTATAAAGAATTGTGTTTATTAAACTAAAACAAGGGATTAGGTCTCAGTTTTTCAAATAAAAAATATCTAGAACATGTCAATCACTGTAGTGGTAATGGTTCAACTACATAATCAAGGTAGATTGATTTTGTATAGATATCTACACATATTAAAAAAAAAATCACAATATGTCAATCATTACATTACAGGGTAATGGTTACACAATTAAGATAGATTATGTATTTAAATATCAATATTAAAGAAGAAGTGTGGGAAGAAATTCGTATTTAAAATATTTTTGTATTAAATATTATAAGGAAAATACCAATGAGAGGATCTTTTAGTAAGGAATTTAGTGTTATTGAACAAAATTCTTAGAAAAAATCTATGCAAAAACCTCTACCAATTGTAATGAAGGTTTTTGCAAAAGGTTTAATGGAGATTTTAGTGGATGGTGAGCAAATTTTTTCACGGATATCTTTTATTTTGGTTGTCTATTTGTTCTATGTTTTGGCCTTTTCGTCGGAATCCGACGACATAAATTTACACAAAATCATATTTTTTTGTTGTTTAAATTGCATTTTTGAATGGAGAAATGGATTCAACATGCTCAAAAGCCCCTGGTGCACTCGGATTATACAGAATTAACTATTCAAATATGCAGATCCAACAATTTCTCGCCATATTTCAGACAAATATCCCTGGGAAATATGTTTAGAAAAGGGTCAAAACATAGAAAATTTAGACTACGGCAGCACAATGGTCTTCCAAGGCCATGGAGCATCGATGCTCCATGAGAAAAGTAGAGCATCGATATTGGTGTTCCAAAATCAAAGAGGAGCACTGGTGTTCTAAGACCAAAGTGAAGCACCAATGACGATGCACTGATGTTGGTGTATTAGCAACCCTAGTGCTTCTAATATACCGAACATAAGCACTTATGCTTCCATACCAAAGCACTAAAAAATAATTTGTATTTTTTAAAACTTATTAAAATAAGTGGGAAAAACTACTCTTCAAAAAAAAAAAAAATTCAAGGTTTGTTTCATTTCTACAATTCACAAGAGATAAGAGGAGATGCATTTACAAGAGGATGGAATACAAATAGAAATGAATGCAAATAAAGACAACTTAGATTATTTCAACAAGATAACCCTTTTCCTAGTACTTCATTATTTTTGTTATCCTCATTATTGATTTTATTTCTATTATTTTCATTTCTCACTATTATTTTATTTCTATTATTTTTATTTTATAGCCATATATGTTGATGTAAACCTATCAAAATTCCACCATTAACGTACAAAATAAATCTAAAACCCTCACACTAAAAAAAATGAAACTAGCAAACAAATTAATAACAATAGTGAGAAATAGAAAATAAGAAAAATAAAATCAATAATAGGGATAAAAGTAATAATAAAGAGGGAGAAAAATTGTCACCTTGTTGTAATAGTTTTTCTTTCTTTGCATTCATGGCTATTTGTATTTGATCATTTTATAGAAGCACCTATGTTTCCTCTTCTCTCATGTGAAATGTTAAAATCAAACAACCCTCTCATTTGCCTCTTTTTAAGTGTCGTATTGTAGTTTTTCCTACCCATTTTGATAAGTTAAAAAGATAAAAATTATTGTTCAGTGCTTCAGTGTATTAGGACCACTAGTGATTCCATTCTACCAATTAGGAGCACTAGTGCTTCCATACCAAAGAGAGGAACCATTGCTTCCGTACTTAAGATCATAATTGATGCTTCAAGATTACTAGTAAGAACATCATTCTATGCAAATAAACCTTGTGAACTTGCAAATAAACAGAGATGAAAACCTTTATAGATATGCACCCATGCTGCACAAAATGCACCCCTTTCTTCATTGCACTTGCCCCTCATTTACTAGCCCTATCCATTGATGTGAACCCCCAAAACAAATCCATCATTAACCTACAAAATAGAGGTGAAACCTTCAAACCAACAAAAACAATAGAAAATCTAGCTAAGAAATTAGGAACAATAGTGAGAAATGGAAAATAATAGAAATAAATAAATAATGGGAAGAAGAAATAATGAAAAGGGAGAAAACGGTTACTTGAGTATAGTACTCTTTGTCATTTATATTTCATTCTATTGTAGATTCATCTCATCTTCCTCTTCTTTCACATGAAATGAAGAAATGAAAGAAACCCTCATTTTTTTCTCTTTTTATCTTAAAATTTTTTCCACCTATTTAATATGTTAAAAGAAAAACAAATTATTTTTTAGTACTTCGACATATTAGAAATACTTGTGATTCTCATGTACCAAAGAATAGTAATAATTCTTCCATACCATAAAAAAAAAAAAACGTTGATGCATCCATACCAAACAAAGACACTAATAATTTCATACCTAAAAGGAGCATCAATTTTTTCTCATAAAAGTGAAACACCTTTTTAAGTTATTAGCACTCTAGTGCACATGTTTCATGGAGCATAGGTGCTCCTAGACCAATCTAGAGTACCTGTACACTTAAACCAAGTTAAAACACTAATCTATTTTTGGGTAGTAAACACTCTAGTGCACATCGGTATAGAAGCATTGATGTGACCATACCAATGTAAATCACCAATATATCTTTACTAAAGTGGTGCTTTTTGGCATATTATTTATTTAGTGCTCTTGTGATAATGAATCACTAGTGTGTGTCATATTAAAATGCACCAATGCCTATAATGGCTTAGGCATACCAATAAAAACCATCAACTAAAACCTCCACTAGAAACCTCTTTTTGAAATAAAGAAGAGAAAAGTGGTTATGTTAAAACCTCCACTACTCGGTGTTTTTTAGTAAATGTCTGCCAATGAGAATATCGATAACAAATGATACAAGATATATGATAATTATAATAATATCATGTCGATGCATGTTAGAGGTTGGAATAGATGGTTATAATAATATATAATATCATGCGGATGCATGTTAGAGATTGGAATAGATGGTGTGGAGGGATAACTAATGAAGGAGTAACATTGTGCATACATAAGATAAAGACTACAACTCTTACCTTAAATATTTTTTGAAACGTCTTATTTATGTATTATAATTAAGAAAAGGAAAAATCAAATAAATAATGAAATATTGTTTAGTTGGTAAATTAAGTAAATTATTAAGGAAAGAGCTACTAACAAATCACATTTTTGAGACCAAGGAT
>JASDQU010305409.1:157766-173725 GCA_032191745.1 Picea mariana
TTTTTAATTAAATAATCTATATTATAAATTTTCGAGAAAAATTCATATAATTATACTTTCCTTTATCCATGTTTTTTTTATATATCTCATATTTTAAATTTTGATAGGTTTTATCCTTGACTTGAGTAGGAGGTTCACATATCTCTCCATTTATTAATGTTATAAATCGTGGAATGGGGAGATCCCAATTCTCCCCATTTATCCTTTGCGCACATTTTAATTATATATTTCAATTTATAAATTGTGTGTTATGAATCCTTTGAATGGCACGTCCCACAAATATAAAATGACAAATCTATTTAAGTCATAATTTTCTATGAGTTGAATTTAAATAGACTGGGACCAAATTCAAATGCTCTCATAACTAGGAGAAAAAACAGACCTATGGTTTAAGACAAAACTCAAAATGATTCCTATGGTGTGGCCCTCACCCATGAAATTATCTTGAATAATAAAGTATGGTGTGGCCCTCACCCATAAAACTATCTTGAATAATAAAGTAGTGACTAGACTAAGCCCTATCCTTACCCTTCTATTAGTGCGGGTATATCCTCCACTCTTCAATTTGATGTCTAATGCTTTCCACGCAAGCATAAGGTCTTATCTATCTCTATATGGGGGACAAGGGGACACTATTGCAGACTCCTTCCATTTATTTAAGGGAAATAAATCCCATCGTAACAATACATTATTTAGGGAAAGATCACTACCAAAGGATAATAATGATTCTCAACATCTTGTTTTTTTCGTTTTAATTATTTGGTGCACCAAACCCAAAGGATAATAATGATTCCAATATCTTGTTTTTTTCGTTTTAATTATTTGGTGCACCAATCCCATGAACATAGGCGAAAGATCACTCCCAAAGGGTAATAATAATTTCCAATATCTTATTTTCTTATTCCAATTATTTGTTATGCCAATCCCATTATTTGTTATGCCAATCCCATGACAATACATTATTTATATGAAAGATCACTAGAAAAGGACAATAATGATTCCCAACATCTTATTTTCCCATTTCAATTATTTAATGCGCCAATCCCATGATAATACATTATTTAGGAAAGGAAGATCATCAATAATTAAAACTAGAAAAGGACGATTCCCAATATTTTATTTTCCCATTTCAATTATTTGGTGTGTCAATCCCATGACAATACATTATTTAGGAAAGGAAGATCATCCATAAATAAATGTAAATATTTTATTTCCTCATTTCACTATCATTTCACTACATTATTTAATTGAAAATTTTAAGAAAGTTATTAGGCTTTAAAATATATTTTTACCCACTATATACATTATTTAATTGAAAATTTTAAGAAACTTATTAGGTTTTAAAATATATTTTTAAGGTTTATTATCATGCATAAGGTTTTAAAAAGAAATCACAACTTGTAGTGTGATATGAATATTATTATAATGTTGTATATGCCATTTTTTTTTTTTAGATTTTATCATTAAAGAAACCTAGAAGCTCTTACCGTTGTATGGGAATAAAAACTAAGGTATTAAAGAAACTTAGAAGTTCTTACCATTGTATAGGAATGAAAATTAAGGTATTGGGATTTAAAATATGTTATATATCTTATGGGTGATGTGTAGTATTGGGAGATGTAACTCTCACTTGTTTTTAGTGTGATCGTATATATGATTATAATGATTATTAGTCATTAGTAGGTAGATTTGGTTTCTACGTAGAAATTTTGTTCCTAGTATTTAGGAAGTGGTTGAAATTAGTTGGATTTAAGATATTCTCTCCAACTAGATGCTTCTTCGATTGGTGTGAAGCTGAGTTATTTGCTCAACCAAGTAGATCACGAAATCAAGGTAGTTCTTCTATCTTGAGAATATGGTTGTTGTACATAATCATGAAATCAAGATAGTTCTTCTATCTATGAACTGTGAGTGGGTCGTGGTCTTGAGAAGAAGAGCGATGGAAGAGGTCGTGGGGACCATTGTGGTGACTAGAAAGGAGCCCAAGGAAGTGAAGGGTAGTTTTCCTACAATCAGGTTACATGCAGTTTGAATTGTTTTGTTAAACAAGTTGCTAGAATGTTTGGAGATTGCAGGGAAACTTAGATGCTAATTAAGAATCTATAAATGTGATAGTAAAATTCTTTTTCCATGGTAAAATTAAACGTGTTCCTTGAACTTATTTGGATTTTGTGAAGAGAAACATGTTGAACCTCGTCAACTCAATGTGTGATGCATTGTTAGATGTGACGAATCCGACAATTACTTGTTTGGAAACTACAAAGAAGTATGAGTTATTATTTTGGAATCAGAAGCATTTTCTATTGATCTTAGCCAACTCAATATGAAGTGTAGTGGTTTTGTTAGAATTGACTACTCTGACAAATCATTGGGGGATGTAAAAATTCTAAGACAACAATCTCACAGTGACACTAAAGGTCCGAAGGTCAAAGATGCAAATGAAGACTCCAAACATGTCAACAATTGCAAAGTGGGGAGATGATATTATCTCTTGCTAATGAGTTGAAGTCTTTCTTAGAAATATTTTGTAGTGTATAATCATTCCTTAATCTGTGTGGTAAAGAGTGTGGTAGTTGGAAAAGAAAGTTTAACTACATGCTACCTTTTGTGTATTGATAGTAATTGTTTGATGAATTGACGTACAAGGTTGACTTGGATGACTACTTGCTCAATCTTTATAGTCATGGTACCAGTGTTAGGCCCAAAGGTACAGTTGGTTCCTAGATGGTATGGATTCAATATTTCTATAAGTGAATGGAGGAGCATGAACATTTTTTGGTTTTGCAATGGAAGCGAGTTGCATTGTTCTCACTGGAGAAACCATGATTTGATGACAAACATAAGTTTGAATGGTAAGCAGGAAGAACAAATATGTTATTATGGACAACAATAGAGAGATTATTCCAATGAAGTTGGTGACAATGGTAGTTGTGTGGAAGCAGCAGAAGTGCAGAAGCAACATATGTGAAATGATTGTGGACAAACAAGGTAAATTGTGTGAGTTGTGTTGAATAAAGAAGACTCATGACCATATGTTAATGTGAGTCACACTTTTGTAGCAAGTCTACGATGTGATGTTTATTGATTTGATGTATTGGTCCTTGAAATGTTTGAATATGTACCTAGTATATCCATGGGATAGAGTATGTAATATATGCACCTTCTATGTAACATGTAAAGGGCATATCATTGCATGACCTAATTAGATATGCATACCCATTTTTCATGTATCCCTATTGATTTGTAGTGCAGAAACCTTTATTATAGAGTTATTTAAAACCTAGAGTGATCCATGTCACAGTTTGACTGCATGCTTTATGGGTGGACTCTAGGAGGTGCCTAGAAACCCTGAGTTTTACATTCAAGGGGAGTTCATCAAGAGGTTGAATGAACCATGTACTTGAAGGACATCCTACTAAACTAGCAGTTGCATTGACTAGTGACCCATGAATTCTGATGGATGGTTGTCTCTTTATATGGACTTCACAAAATTGGTGATGCATGATCGAGGTACGATTCAGAGAAAGTACTAGGTTGGACCAGAAATAGACTTTGTTGATCAGGAGGTGCTTTGATTCAGAGGACTTTGTGATGATGAAGACCTTACTTGACGATGGTAAAGACAAGTAGTTGTTAAGGGGGAGTGCTGGGATATGTAACTCCCACTTGTCTTTAGTGTGATCATATATATGATTATAATTAGTATTGGTCATTATTGGGTAGATTTGGTTTCTACATAGAGAGTTTGTTCATAGTCTCTAGGAGGTGGTTAGATCTAGTAGGATTTGAGATATTCTCTCAAACTAGATGCTACCTAGTTTGGTGTGAGGTTAAGATATTTCCTCAACCAGCAAATCAAGGTAGTTGTATATCTTTAGACAAACTTCATGTATTTATTTGTTCTCTATTTCTTTGTTCAATAGAATGTTCAAGCACAATGTCAACTTTATGTAATAATGTCTACTCTCACTAGCCCATTTCCCAATACATGGGCCTTGAACCATAACACATGTCATGTAGAAGGAAATGGTGGCCTATAAGTAGGATATGAGAAACATTATGAAAGTTTACACACCACAATTGGATAAATGTTAAGACTTTGGTTATGGTCTAAGGATGAAATATAGGATCTTAGATTTTAATAGATGCATGTAAGGCTCATGAGCCATGCATAAGCCCTAAACCACCACCTAGGTCTTGTAAATGGAATATTTGGACCATAATATGAGAAACATTCCAAGGTTTTGTGCACGATGGATAGCGAAGACTTAGCCATGGTATGGAAATCGAAAACCAAAGTCTTAAGCCTTCAAATATAACTTTATAAATATAATTTTATAACTCATGAGGGAGGCCTGAGGTTCTAGATCACCTCACTTGTGGTTGTACTGTAAAGGAAGTATTTTTCCTACTAGTGTCACATGAGATTTACTACAACTAAAACTTTCTATGGTAATGTTTAAGTTTTTTTGCTTTTTTTTTTTTGTCTTGGTGACATAAATTTTTTGGAAATCACAATTTTTTGATGTTTAAATTGTATTTATAAATGTAGAAATGGATTTAGTCTACTAAAAACTGGTGAAGTAGTCAGATTATACAGAAATAACCACTCCAATATACAGATTTAAATATTCTTTTTCATTAATTTAATTTTACTCTAAATTCAGCAATTGTCCTTGGTTTTTTCAGCATACTAAATCCATTTATGTATTAAAAAATGCAATTTAAACAATAGAAAATTGTGATTTCTCCCAATTTCATACTATCAGATTCATCATATTCCTGTAAAAATGTCAAATGCAATTTAAACAATAGAAAATTGTGATTTCTCTCATTTTCATACTATCAGATTCATCATATTCCTGTAAAAATGTCAAATGCAATTTAAACAATAGAAAATTGTGATTTCTCCCAATTTCATACTATCAGATTCATCATATTCCTGTAAAAATGTCAATAAGTTTTTGATAATGTAAACAAAAACAAACACGGTATTCATTAACAAACATGAAGTTCAATCAACGGTATTCATTAACAAACATGAAGTTCAATCAGTGCCCGTACAGATGAAAGCAAGGAGCCTCTACGCTTTGATCTCATCGAATAAAACTGTTTATCGAAACAAGAAAATGTTCATAACACTGAACGGGACTGTCAACCATACTTAACATATAATGGAGAGTAATCCAGAATAAGGATGTCCTCTATAGATGCCATGAATTTTTTGGCATATGATTTATGAAGAGGATCCGAAACGTAGGCACCCAGTCCTTCCGACCCATAAAATGTTATGACAAATATATGAGTGAAGCCCTTCTGTTTTTTCACTTCTCCGAAATCGTTTCCCCTGATCACACCAACAAAATATATATTTCCCAACGACACATATTAGTCACAAGGCAACGAATTCATGGATAACTGAAGAAAAAATAAACTGGTATGGAAAAATATAAGTTCACCATTCGAAAGATTTAACGAAATCGAGGCGAGAGCAGAGCTCTTCAAGCTCACGAATGAGTTGCTGAAGCTCTGGGGTCGTGAGATCTGATTTGAACTTAGCTAACACAGTGTGCTTGGATTCAGTAGTTGCGGTCGTTTTGGCAGACTTCTCGTCAGCCATAGCAGATAGATCTGCGAAACCACTCAAATCAAAATACCTAATTTTGATCACGGCAACAAGAACTCTCCCTGTCTCTTTATATTGCAAATTCACTACGGCTCGATTCCTGCCCAAGCTCTTCACGCACGTTCAAAATATAGCTTTGACCTCCGGATTCTGAATTTGACAAATATGGCCTACCTGTACAGTGATATTCCGTGTTTTATTTTGTAGCGACGCCATTGCCCATTGTTTTCTGCATACTATTTCAGCCATCTTCAACGGTATAAAATGTTGCTGGTCCCATAGGTCTTGCAACTTCCCAAAATCGAATCTACCCAAATCCAATTCCGGTGATGTTGTTGGCCACTTCATTAAAAAAACCCATCAAATAAAAATTATGGTTGCTGCTGTAACTTCGGAGAATGACATTCACTAAATCCTTATTCACGACGACTGATACACAGTGGATATCAGTAATATTCCGAAATTATATATGGTATGGCATGTCCTCCCGCCAGTTAATTTTATGGTTTTTTCTATCAGAAAATTTTTCAATATATTTACGCCAAAAAGCGTATACTTATTGGAATGATCTGTTAATCTTAAATTTTTATCTGATGGTCATGTATTGAAGATGTTGACATATTTTTAGTCATCCTCCAAAATCAATGAGTCAGATTTATTGTTTATAATTTCTTTGCATTTATAAATGCATCAGTGAACATGTTTACTTTTTAACATTTACCTAATCATATTAAAAATTACTGTAACATCATATGATTGCCACGTTTAAATGATTAACTTTTGGAATTCTTCAACTGTCCGTACTTGGCTGAGATGTGGAGGGTTTGTTTTCTGTGTGGGATTTAGCCATTATTTGTGTGATGGGCTGGGAAGTTCGCAGTTTCTTCATGCATGAGCTTTCACTGGTTTTTTTTAATGCCAGAGTTCGAGTTAGCGGCTGTGCTAGTAAATATATGTTGTTCACAAAACAGTACATATAATCCATCTTCAAAGTCATTTAAAAAAAAACTCTTTCACAACAGAGTTTCAAGTGCTTTCAAGTATTTTCAAACCATCACAAAAAGCATCTAAAAAAACATATTAGATACATTTAACTCTGATGAAGTGAAGGCATCCAAGTCCAGCTAAATAGCATAACTATCAAAAAAAATAGAGATAAAACCAATCATAGAAAGAGGTGCATAAAATGAGAGAGATCCTCTTGACCATCAATCTATTTGTTGTTAATGGATCTTTCCTTCTGACATCTGAAGCCCTTTTTTGATAAGGTGTAGCTTCCCCATTTTCTTCCCTATAAATGTGAACAAATCTGATGATGTTGAAAAAAAAATTAAGTTCCAAGATTCTGTCCAACCAACCTATAAGTGACGTGAGTGTAGAGTTCCCCTATTATTCAGCCAACGCAAAAATTCGGCCAACGCCCACCAAATTTGACAACGCAAAAAATAGATGGAGCCAACGCAAAAATTCGGCCAACGCCCACCAAATTTGACAACGCAAAAAATAGATGGAGCCATCGAATTTGACAGTGGAGCCATGTCAATTGCAGCATTCAAATCACTGAAAAGTCATTTTCGTGTAGTGGTTTCGTCCTTTTTCATATATCTTGTTCATTTGATAAACTTCCTAATTTTTCGAAGGAAAATATTATTGTTTATTCACGAAGACCAAGTTCCTACTTTTTGGGAGGAAAACATTAGTGCACGATTCAACTTTGATAATGTACTATCTCATGGCTACTTGATACACATTAGAATGTTTTTATAAATAATATTATTAAATGTATTTCATAATCATGTTTTATCATTTCTTGAATTTGATAAAAAAAATGATCATTGTCATGTCTTTATTGGTGGACTACACGTCACACCCATGTTCCATGCTATTGCATTGTTTTTATAAAAATATGAATAAATATTTTATAATTTATTATTATTTTTTTAAATTTATAAAGAATTGTGTTTATTAAACTAAAACAAGGGATTAGGTCTCAGTTTTTCAAATAAAAAATATCTAGAACATGTCAATCACTGTAGTGGTAATGGTTCAACTACATAATCAAGGTAGATTGATTTTGTATAGATATCTACACATATTAAAAAAAAAATCACAATATGTCAATCATTACATTACAGGGTAATGGTTACACAATTAAGATAGATTATGTATTTAAATATCAATATTAAAGAAGAAGTGTGGGAAGAAATTCGTATTTAAAATATTTTTGTATTAAATATTATAAGGAAAATACCAATGAGAGGATCTTTTAGTAAGGAATTTAGTGTTATTGAACAAAATTCTTAGAAAAAATCTATGCAAAAACCTCTACCAATTGTAATGAAGGTTTTTGCAAAAGGTTTAATGGAGATTTTAGTGGATGGTGAGCAAATTTTTTCACGGATATCTTTTATTTTGGTTGTCTATTTGTTCTATGTTTTGGCCTTTTCGTCGGAATCCGACGACATAAATTTACACAAAATCATATTTTTTTGTTGTTTAAATTGCATTTTTGAATGGAGAAATGGATTCAACATGCTCAAAAGCCCCTGGTGCACTCGGATTATACAGAATTAACTATTCAAATATGCAGATCCAACAATTTCTCGCCATATTTCAGACAAATATCCCTGGGAAATATGTTTAGAAAAGGGTCAAAACATAGAAAATTTAGACTACGGCAGCACAATGGTCTTCCAAGGCCATGGAGCATCGATGCTCCATGAGAAAAGTAGAGCATCGATATTGGTGTTCCAAAATCAAAGAGGAGCACTGGTGTTCTAAGACCAAAGTGAAGCACCAATGACGATGCACTGATGTTGGTGTATTAGCAACCCTAGTGCTTCTAATATACCGAACATAAGCACTTATGCTTCCATACCAAAGCACTAAAAAATAATTTGTATTTTTTAAAACTTATTAAAATAAGTGGGAAAAACTACTCTTCAAAAAAAAAAAAAATTCAAGGTTTGTTTCATTTCTACAATTCACAAGAGATAAGAGGAGATGCATTTACAAGAGGATGGAATACAAATAGAAATGAATGCAAATAAAGACAACTTAGATTATTTCAACAAGATAACCCTTTTCCTAGTACTTCATTATTTTTGTTATCCTCATTATTGATTTTATTTCTATTATTTTCATTTCTCACTATTATTTTATTTCTATTATTTTTATTTTATAGCCATATATGTTGATGTAAACCTATCAAAATTCCACCATTAACGTACAAAATAAATCTAAAACCCTCACACTAAAAAAAATGAAACTAGCAAACAAATTAATAACAATAGTGAGAAATAGAAAATAAGAAAAATAAAATCAATAATAGGGATAAAAGTAATAATAAAGAGGGAGAAAAATTGTCACCTTGTTGTAATAGTTTTTCTTTCTTTGCATTCATGGCTATTTGTATTTGATCATTTTATAGAAGCACCTATGTTTCCTCTTCTCTCATGTGAAATGTTAAAATCAAACAACCCTCTCATTTGCCTCTTTTTAAGTGTCGTATTGTAGTTTTTCCTACCCATTTTGATAAGTTAAAAAGATAAAAATTATTGTTCAGTGCTTCAGTGTATTAGGACCACTAGTGATTCCATTCTACCAATTAGGAGCACTAGTGCTTCCATACCAAAGAGAGGAACCATTGCTTCCGTACTTAAGATCATAATTGATGCTTCAAGATTACTAGTAAGAACATCATTCTATGCAAATAAACCTTGTGAACTTGCAAATAAACAGAGATGAAAACCTTTATAGATATGCACCCATGCTGCACAAAATGCACCCCTTTCTTCATTGCACTTGCCCCTCATTTACTAGCCCTATCCATTGATGTGAACCCCCAAAACAAATCCATCATTAACCTACAAAATAGAGGTGAAACCTTCAAACCAACAAAAACAATAGAAAATCTAGCTAAGAAATTAGGAACAATAGTGAGAAATGGAAAATAATAGAAATAAATAAATAATGGGAAGAAGAAATAATGAAAAGGGAGAAAACGGTTACTTGAGTATAGTACTCTTTGTCATTTATATTTCATTCTATTGTAGATTCATCTCATCTTCCTCTTCTTTCACATGAAATGAAGAAATGAAAGAAACCCTCATTTTTTTCTCTTTTTATCTTAAAATTTTTTCCACCTATTTAATATGTTAAAAGAAAAACAAATTATTTTTTAGTACTTCGACATATTAGAAATACTTGTGATTCTCATGTACCAAAGAATAGTAATAATTCTTCCATACCATAAAAAAAAAAAAACGTTGATGCATCCATACCAAACAAAGACACTAATAATTTCATACCTAAAAGGAGCATCAATTTTTTCTCATAAAAGTGAAACACCTTTTTAAGTTATTAGCACTCTAGTGCACATGTTTCATGGAGCATAGGTGCTCCTAGACCAATCTAGAGTACCTGTACACTTAAACCAAGTTAAAACACTAATCTATTTTTGGGTAGTAAACACTCTAGTGCACATCGGTATAGAAGCATTGATGTGACCATACCAATGTAAATCACCAATATATCTTTACTAAAGTGGTGCTTTTTGGCATATTATTTATTTAGTGCTCTTGTGATAATGAATCACTAGTGTGTGTCATATTAAAATGCACCAATGCCTATAATGGCTTAGGCATACCAATAAAAACCATCAACTAAAACCTCCACTAGAAACCTCTTTTTGAAATAAAGAAGAGAAAAGTGGTTATGTTAAAACCTCCACTACTCGGTGTTTTTTAGTAAATGTCTGCCAATGAGAATATCGATAACAAATGATACAAGATATATGATAATTATAATAATATCATGTCGATGCATGTTAGAGGTTGGAATAGATGGTTATAATAATATATAATATCATGCGGATGCATGTTAGAGATTGGAATAGATGGTGTGGAGGGATAACTAATGAAGGAGTAACATTGTGCATACATAAGATAAAGACTACAACTCTTACCTTAAATATTTTTTGAAACGTCTTATTTATGTATTATAATTAAGAAAAGGAAAAATCAAATAAATAATGAAATATTGTTTAGTTGGTAAATTAAGTAAATTATTAAGGAAAGAGCTACTAACAAATCACATTTTTGAGACCAAGGATATTTTATGAAATAATTTATTTTAAGGATTAATTACATTGAAGGTACATCTATTGATAATGGGCACATTTAATAGGGGTTTAGTGCTTAATAAGTTTTCTATGGACAGGATTAAATATGGTTGGAATATTCTTAGTAGTCACACAAAATAAATGGTTGTGATTTCAATCATCAACTTCCTAGCTATTATAAAGACATCAGTTTATGTGTTTACTTTTTTACATTTACCTAATCATATTTAAAAATTACTTTGATAACTAACTGATTGCCATGTAAATGATTAACAGAAATTAAAATATTAACACCAGATAAATGAAGCCCAACCATTTATTTATTAATCAATAATAAAATTTAATAAATTCTTTACCAGCCGGAGTTCTCCAACTGATGTATTTATATTGCTAATAATATAAATATGGAACTATAGTTGGGAAAGGCATCATCGTGTCTTCACGGTTGGACTCTAAATTTATGAGTATCTCAATCATAAGTTCATGTTAATAAATTTATAAATATGTCTCCACGCTTAAGTCATAATTATGCTCATAATTGATAAATTAAGAGATGATCTCGATGATCATCTTCATCGATTATGCTTTTCCCTCGGTAATCTCCCAACACGTGTGCCAAAAATAAAAAGATCACGAATAATCTTCCAAAACAATGAAAACCTAATCTGAATTCAAACCCTTATATACAAATCTTGAGGAGCTAAAATAATCATTATTTAAATAAATGTCTTTAGAATCTAAACATGTTTGTTTTAAAATAAACCTGTATTTTCTATTTAAGCATGAATTCCAAAAGAAATAAAGTAGATTAAAGTGCTTAGCCATCACATAATGCAAATTCAAAAAAAAAAATTAATCAAACCAACCCTTAAAACAACCCTTAAAACAGGATCAAATATAAAAATTAGTCAATAAATAAGAAAAATAGTGCAAAAATCGTTTTTAAACAAAAACAAAATCTTAATAAAAATTAATGCTTTCGTTCAAATTAAGATTTTTATGCTCGTCTCCAAAAATTGATATGCATTGTTTTAAGACATGGAATTAATTCATATGAGAAAGTCTTGATTGAGTGAACTTCATTGTGGCAAAGAGTAGAGAATTATAAAAACTACATAACTTTTAAATAACATTTCAAGGCTCGTAAAAATAATGTAATGTGTAAATCCTAAAATTGTAAGCTTGCTTCAAATCTTTAATATGTATTATTTTAAGGTACATATTGAATTTCTTAAAATTCAAGTTTTGAATTGAATTATTTCAATAAGCCAAAATGCCTTGCTAACTCATTTATGTATCGAAGACTAAATCTCGACGAAATTGGTGAAACATAGTAATAACCCAAATTTAAGCAAATCAAGGCAAGGGATCAACTTGAATAAACTTAAACAAGTGTGCATACAATGTTGAATAACCATAGGGCCAAAAGACTCAAATAGTGTTTTCATTGCTTATGCTAGGAAAATGTGACGAAACAAGTTTACATGATGCAACAATCCCATCACCGCAATCATGATCATTAAGATAGATGTATGGATGGAATTTCACTAATGACTTTGTTTCAACAATATTATATCACCAATCACTGTCCCATAAATATAAACCCAAAAAATAATCAATCGTAAGAAATACTCAAGATCAAATAGTCAATAAAGAAAATAACCAAAGTAAGGTAAAATCATATCCAAACGAAGGAAATATTTTCCAAAATTCAATGGGGCCCCATTTATTTTTGTAAAAATTAAGGGGATTTGTTGAGGCCTCAACAAATGACAACACACTGGGCAAAGAAATTATCTATGTCTAACATTATCTAAAAGACTTATTCACGCCTAATGTTAAAAATAAGCTCAATGATTGTAAAGATTGATTTCTTAGTTATGAGAATTCTCACTAAGAACAAACATCAGGTAACTAACAAACCAATTCTTCAAGCCAATTTATGAGGTTAATTTTCCTTGGCTTTCAATCCACAAATAATTGATTTAAGGCATGAGTAAACAATTGTTGGAAGATTGTTTGTTTTCATTGATGTCAACCCTAGTCATTGGTTATAGTCATTGATGTCAACCCTATCCATTGTCTTTTGGACCCAGCAGTTGATCGAAGTATATAGACATGAAGGAAATTAAACATGAAGGTACAACACCCATGGATGGATAGTATAAGTCATGTCTCTTCCGGTGGTATGTGGCACATCACGTGGATCGTCATGATTGAGGAGAAATGAATTTTTGAAGATGACAATGTGAATTGAAGAAGAAACTACATGTTGGCCCTAATGTTAAAAGGAAGTGGCATAAAGGGTATAAATACATCTCATTATACATTCATTTTTAAACACACATAAGTTTGTTAATGAACAAGGATATATAAGTCGAATTTCAGAAGAAATCTAAAGTAAAGAAGGTCGAATTTCAAGGGAGGATGAAGTATTTTGGTGATGTGTTCTAAGGTATTCCAGGAAAAGCAGTAATAACGTCTTCATAGAGAATCCAAATGAAGGGATACCAATTGCATCGGAAAGAGTATGGGTTGTAGTTTCCTGTGTATGAATTTCAAAATCTTATGTTAAATATTGAGCATGGGGCATGTTGTACAAGTTCTCTCTCCTGAATAAACCAGAATTGAATAAGGTCTACCATTTTCTCTATAACTTCTTTTCTGGGAGGATTCAAGGAGTGAAACTTGGAGGAGTTTCAGAGAAGACATTGAGTTATATTATCTACAGGATTAGAGTATTCTAAGAAGTGAATAATTGCATAAGTTGAAGAAGTCTCAGGAAGCATTATCCGGTCCTGTGTGATGGTTGGTTGATAGTGATAATTTAATGTAAAGTTTTATTATCTCTCATATATTCTTGGGTGGAAGGAAGGGGCAAGGATGGAGAGGTCAACCCTCTCTTGATATTGAAGGATTGTATCTTNTATAAAAACTACATAACTTTTAAATAACATTTCAAGGCTCGTAAAAATAATGTAATGTGTAAATCCTAAAATTGTAAGCTTGCTTCAAATCTTTAATATGTATTATTTTAAGGCACATATTGAATTTCTTAAAATTCAAGTTTTGAATTGAATTATTTCAATAAGCCAAAATGCCTTGCTAACTCATTTATGTATCGAAGATTAAATCTCGACGAAATTGGTGAAACATAGTAATAACCCAAATTTAAGCAAATCAAGGCAAGGGATCAACTTGAATAAACTTAAACAAGTGTGCATACAATGTTGAATAACCACAGGGCCAAAAGACTCAAATAGTGTTTTCATTGCTTATGCTAGGAAAATGTGACGAAACAAGTTTACATGATGCAACAATCCCATCACTGCAATCATGATCATTAAGATAGATGTATGGATGGAATTTCACTAATGACTTTGTTTCAACAATATTATATCACCAATCATTGTCCCATAAAGATAGACCCAAAAAATAATCAATCGTAAGAAATACTCAAGACCAAATAGTCAAGAAAGAAAATAACCAAAGTAAGGTAAAATATATCCAAACGAAGGAAATATTTTCCAAAATTCAATGGGGCCCCATTTATTTTTATAAAGATTACGGGGATTTGTTGAGGCCTCAACAAATGATGACACATTGGGCGAAGCAATTATCTATGTCTAACATTATCTAAAAGACTTATTCACGCCTAATGTTAAAAATAAGCTCAATGATTGTAAAGATTGATTTCTTAATTATGAGAATTCTCACTAAACACAAACATCAGGTAACTAACAAACCAATTCTTCAAGCCAGTTTATGAGGTTAATTTCCCTTGGATTTCAATCCACAAATAATTGATTTAAGGCGTGAGTAAACAATTTTTGGAAGATTGCTTGTTTTATTGATGTCAACCCTAGTCATTGTTTATAGTCATTGATGTAAACCCTAGCCATTGGTTTTTGGACCCAGCAGTTGATCGAAGTATATAGACATGAAGGAAATTACACATGAAGGTACAACACCCATGGATGGATAGTATAAGTCATGTCGCTTCTAGTGGTATGTGGCACATCACGTGGATCCTCACAATTGAGGAGAAATGAATTTTTGAAGATGACAATGTGAATTGAAGCAGAAACTACATGTCGGCCCTAATGTTAAAAGGAAGTGACATAAAGGGTATAAATACATCTCATTATACATTCATTTTTAAACACACACAATTTTGTTAATGAACAAGGATATATAAGTCGAATTTCAAAGGAAATCTAAAGTAAAGAAGTCGAATTTCAAGGGAGGATGAAGCGTTTGGTGATGTGTTCTAAGGTGTTCCAGGAAAAGTAGTCATAAGGTCTTCATAGAGAATCCAAATGAAGTGATACTAATTGCATTGGAAAGAGTATGGGTTGTAGTTTCCTGTGTACGAATTTCATAATCTTATGTTAAATATTGAGCGTGGGGCATGTTGTACAAGTTCTCTCTCCTGAATAAACCAGAATTGAATAAGGTCTACCATTTTCTCTATAACTCCTTTTCTGGGAGGATTCAAGGAGTGAAACTTGGAGGAGTTTCAGAGAATACATTGAGTTATATTTTCTACAGGATCAGAGTATTATAAGAAGTGAATAATTGCATAAGTTGAAGAAGTCTCAGGAAGCATTATTCGGTCCTATGTGATGGTTGGTTGATAGTGATAATTTAATGTAAAGTTTTATTATCTCTCATATATTCTTGGGTGGAAGGAAGGGGCAAGGATGGAGAGGTCAACCCTCTCTTGATATTGATGGATCGTATCTTCATTTTGGAGGTTTATCCCTCCCTTTATATTTGGAAGTTGCAGCTACCTTTGGAAGTCATTACTTCCCTTGAACAATAACTATTGGTTATTTCTCATATATTGTGCATGGTGTATTTTGGTGTATTGGTGTAACTCTTCTACTATTGTTCATTGTTCATTAGATATAATTGAATATATAATCTGGTTGAAGTATAAGTTTATTTATTTTTTAAATTGTACATGATATTGATTCACCCCTCTTTTAGTAGCATCAATTGGTATCAGAGTCGGCTTCCTTCAGAACAGTTTAACCAATGGAAGGAAAATCTTGAGCAGAGATGGATGACCATGAGCGCATTCCAAATGGGATTCATCGATTTGATGGAAGAAATTATGCATATTGGAGTGATAGAGTGAAAACTTACCTAACGTATTTGGGAGTAGACATTTGGTACTCAGTTGTAAATGGATATGTAATCCCAAAG
>JASDQU010305409.1:181866-217844 GCA_032191745.1 Picea mariana
GATTAGAAAACTCAAACACACACCACCTTTATTCTTTCTTATATATTATATTTTTTTTACTCTGTATATCCTACAGGCCTTTTTTTGGTGTTGGTGCGCTGGGTTTGTGTATGGTGGTGGCGCTTGGGCATTTGTCTTGCATAGTTTGAGCAAGAGTTGGAGGACCTATGCACCTTTGTTCAATCTATTCAGGAACGTTTGATCACCCTCTCTGCTCAAGTCCTAACTGTCCTAGAACTCTCTCTTCAGCACCGACAATCTCTCAAGAGTCTTCAGGACGAAGGCAGTGCACTTAGGCTTCAACTGGAAAGTGTTCAAGCTCACCATGTTCTCCATGGAAGCAACATGGTCGCGTCAGCTGGAGCAGAGTTTGCTTTCTCCTGTGTTTTCTCTGATCAGCTTCTGAACCTCCATGTGACTTGCACTGAGTGTTGGCTTGTGTGTTTTTTTTTTATATATCCTTAATCTGACTATGGATATGGAATATTTTTTTCCTATAATGTTCTTTATCCAATCTTTATTTTTTTCATTTTCATTTATTTTACAGTATTTTCTTTAATAGTCTTTTATCCAAAGAAGTTGTCGATGCATACATTTTGAAAGGTGTATCCTTTTTACTGTTATAACCTATTAAAAAAAAATTCTCATTCTGCATTTAGATGTTGATTTATTCTAATTTATTTCAAACATGAAAAGACTGCCAATACATACAATCCAGAAAATATTTTTGATTCTTTATCATATTGTTATCATTTCAGACATGAAAGGCCTAGCAGCGCATACATTATGGGGAAATTTTCTCATTATAAGTTTTGAATCTGATCTTGGTTATGTATTAAATTTTGTATTAATATCCACTGCATTGCTTGTTGTCTTTGGCATGATTCGACTTGTTGCACTGGCTGGCTTGGCTACTATGGTAATTGCGATGGTTATTTGTTTATTCCTAGCCTCTAAACAACAAAAATATATGACACAGGTACTATATTCCAAAGATAACCATATGAAGGTCACTTAATGAAGCAATAAGCAACATGTAGATTATTAACTTGCAGGCCTGGCATGAATGGTTTCATAGGAAAGTTGATGTTGCGCGTGCTAAAGAACGCATTTGGATAATGAGGATTATGTATACTGTTGTTGTAACCATTTTTCTGGTGTGGTTATCACCTCTTGCAGTTTCTGTTGTATCATTTGGCTCATGCATACTGATGCAGATAGAGCTTACTCCAGGTCGAGTTTTTTTTTTTTTACTGCAATTTCAACTTTTTGCATTCTCCAAGAGCCTCTGAGATCCTTTCCTCAATTACTCACTGTAGCAGCACAAGCTGTGGTTTCTCTTCATCGACTTGAAAAATATCTCCACAGTGATGAGGTGAATGCAGAGGCCGTTGAGAAGCTTTCTAATGGAGCTGACTATGCTCTGTCAATTAGAGATGAGTTAAGGAAAGGTTTGGTGGGTTTGGTGTTGAGATATGTGGATGGTTGATGTGTTTTCTTGTGGAATCGGTGCATAAATATGTGGTATATATTAAAATAGGTTAAATGTATAAGTATTTATATATATGTATATATTTTTTTTACTCCATTTATATGCACATATTTTTTTTTACAGTTTAAATAAATGTCTTTTACATATGCACATTTATATGCCTATAATGTCATCTATGCCTATTTATATGCCTTTTTCTTTAATTATTGGGAGGAGGAATCATTTTGTATAAATATATATATTGATCTGCATCTAATAGATATTAGTGGGTTTGGCTTGCAGGAGGTGGAGCTGGAGCTTGGCCCTTCAGGCCCAAATTTTAAACAAATAGCTCTGATACCATGTGTAGAGTACTAACTCAATTAAATCCAAAATATTTCATACAATTAAACATAAAATTCTTTCTCGTACATAAATAATTCATTCGCCATCATATGAGCATATAATATTCGACAAAATTTAAAATTTAACTACATCATGAAAATAACTTAGCAATTTCATAAATAAATTACCTACTTCGGATGCTAATTTCTATTGATATGGTTGTCCAGCTTGCTGCTTTGTTGTTTCCTGATGCACTGACCAACTCTGCCCAAACCGACTAACCTCCCAGCCAGCTAGGAGTAGCCTGTCCGGCTCCCTATCTCTAGGAAACCGAAAGGAATCCTAGCCCCGGTGCCCAAAAACCCAATCAAACCGGTGCCCCCTGCTTCTGATTCACCAAATACCCCCAAAACCCAAACTCCTCACACCAGAGATCTCCACAGAAAAATCCCCCTCCTCAAAATTCTTCCTGGTTCCAAAAAAGAATGCCCTTCCCGTAAAACTCTTCCCCATCATATCCTCCTTCACCGACTCTCCTCCCCTCATTAATTTCCTTATCTCCCCCTTTAATATCTTATCCCCTTCTTAAATGTCTTATCCCCTTCATTAATATCTTATCCCCTTCTTCATACGTAAAGCATTTAATTAAACAAATTAAAATTATGAAGCCCCTTAAATTTATTACCCATGTCATTGAATGTGATATGTAATTAATTAATTAATCAAAAGTTAAAAACAATTAAATAATAAATAAATATTTAATTAATATTATTAATGCTAATCATTGTTTAATTAAAACCATATTAGGACAATTAATTATCTAATTAATTTTACTTAATAATCCCTAAGCATATATTCAACTAGGGTTGTTACAGTGTATTGGTGTAACTCTTCTACTATTGTTCATTTCTCATTGGATATAATTGAATATATAATCTAGTTGAAGTGTAAGTTCATTTTTTTTTAAATTGTACATGATACCGATTCACCCCCCTCTCAGTATCATCAACAATTACCTATGTGTGTTCCTCATCTCTCTTTAACCTGACATTGCTTCATTTCCCATGAGTATCCATAGCACTGACGAAGGTTCCTTAGTATAATATAATTATTGACCTATTGTCAATGAGCTTCCATAGCCCCAACGGGTTTACTTGTACTTACCACACTATATAGTGCTTCCAAATTCCTTTTCATTGTGTTACACCCTTAATGATTTGTGTGTGTGTGTTGTTGTTGCATGTGCAACTAGTTGTTTAGGAAAGTGGGGTGATACGAGAGTTATTTATATTTGCTTGGTAGTCTACTCACTTCCAAAATTTATCTTGAGGACGTCCTTCCATCAATCATTTTAGGTATAAGCTATTTAATGTGAAGTGAATGGGGCATAGAAGAAGAAACATGTAAGAAACCCAAAGTGTAAATGTGCCATTGTTATAAATATGGAAATTCATGTTAACATAAGAGTTCCATCTCAAATACATAAATTGTACTTATAAGTCATAGAACTTTATACAGATTATTAAGTGTAATGATTTCAGTTGTAAATAGGCATTTAAGCACGACCCATATGCTATCATTTTTTTGTTGAGGATTGTAACCCCTTTCAAAATTACAAGCAAAAATCAAACAAAAAACTTGGAAATGCCCAATCTACAATGGAAAAATCATAACAATCAAGCAAACTTGAAACCATGGGAAAATAAAAACAAAAAATATAGAAAAGTACAAAAACGTTTTTTAAAAATTACCTAAACATATTGTCAAATCAAGATAAGCCCTGAATATACCAAGATCCCAACAAGGAAAAATGTGTAAACAAATATCACAAATCAAAATAGAAAAGAAGAATTAGATTTAGAGGGATAAGATGAATATTAATTTTGAGCTCTTGTCCCTATTAGATCCATCCAATGTCTTACATATAAATATTTTATTTTCCTTGAAATTATGATTGTGATAGATAGAAATTTATTTTACCAATGCATGAGATGTTTCGCTAATCAGACCTTTTTATTAAAACCAAACAACACAATGGAATCTAAAATAAAAATTGAACAAACCTAAACTAAATGCATAGTTATGACATCAATTTTAAAACATGAGATCCACATTAATAAAGTTACACGTCAAATGAGATTAAAATAATAAAAAGTGATGTGTAACAAAAGATCAAATTCTTCTCATTTTTCTCTTTTAAAATATTCTTGCTTCACAATCTTAGAAAATTGATCTCACTAAAAATTTTACATCTAAGTCCTTATAATTGTTAACTGAAAATCATAAGTTAAATATAGGACTTGAAAAGAAATGTTTAACGAGTTTAATCATGAGCCAGATGATTAATAACCATGAGAGAAGAAAGTTAAAGTAAGCTTCCCTGAATGCATCTTGATGATGGCTTGTATCCATATTGACATTGACATATCATTTCATAACTGCATTATTTGAGTGAACAAAAGAGAGTTAATCTATGTGTGAAATAAACAAACCAAACCAAAACTAATTATTGTACTTCTAAACCTATTCTAAACTACATTGATTATTAGAAACTATGTGAAATCAAACTACCAATGTAGCCATTCATGTAACTTCAAACCCGCAATCAAATTTACAACACAAATTAGTAATAGATTAATAATAAACTACAGGAAGAAAAAAATAAAATAACTAGACCTATATCTATCATGTGCAAGATAACAATATTATTATTGGCAGGGAACCTTGCACGGAAAGATTCCTATAACCATTCTTTTGTTTTATCATGATATATACAATGACTAATGTATAAATATTAGAACGAATCTATAGATGAGTTAGGATCATGTGTAAAATTTCTATGAAGAATATCTTGTGGAAGAATCTTGGCATGATTTATTTCGGAGATCATAGCAAGATCATGAGAACCTCACATAACCATTGGCTAAAACCAAAGTGTCTCATTTTTTTGACAAGTCTCCCTAAACTCGTATTTCAAATAACCAACTTGTAATGAGTTAACAAGATCAAATAATGTGAATGAGCTATCCTCCATTGTGTAAAACAAACTGTTATTAATAGGATGGAATCCATTAACATCATTTATTTCATCAAAGCTTTGAATATCACCGAGTTGATTACTTAAACAACAAGACTGTCCACTGATCATAAATGTAGTTGAATCAATATAAGATACTTTGATAAATAATCTTGCTTCTTCTTCCCATCTAGAAGATATACAAGGCATACTATCAAAATATTCATGGAAAGAAGTTTCATTCTTTTCATCCTCTAGATATAAGTTATTACCATGTTTCACCTTATTAGAGTCTATCCATGCAGAATGAAATTCCTAAGGATTTGAAATGGTTCTGTGAGAAGTACAATCATTGAATATATCAAGGTAAAAAAGAATAATAAGTGGAAGATGAAAGAAAATGAAAAGCACCTCTTGAAAAAACATCCTTTTTGAAGGGAATTTTTTTTTCTATTAGGATATTCATGTTTGATTTCAATGTTGAACATTGTGTATTTGCTTCTTCTCCTAGAATAAACTGATCAATATCCATGGTATGCTCTATTAAAATATTTGAACACAAAATGTTATCCAAAACTTAATTATTTTCATTGTAAACAGGTAAAGGTGAGAGTAAATCACAAGACTTTTCAAAATGAGAAGATTCAAGAATTATTTTTTATGGAGAATCGGTAGAATAGTCAATGACGAAATCCCCAAGAAATTGGTCTTGAATATCTTCAACCAACCTATGAGAAGATTCTTCCATATTATGAAAACAAATTTTAGATTCAGTCTCTTTCATTCATGAGGTAGTTGTAGTATCTTCTAGAATGTCATGATTTTATTCATCTCTACTCAAACTTTATTCCTCATTTAAAGAAGATGCTAATAGACAAGAACTCTCAGAAGTGACGTTTACATCTTATAAAATATCATATTCCTATGAATCCACATCTATCAGAGTGAATAAAGTTGTCACACAATGTTGTTATGCTACAACTTCCAAATCCTTGGGATTTTCATGCAATCTAAATAAACGTGTAAATTAGTATCAATGCATGATTCATAATGATTAATGATTAGGGGATCATGTTCATTAGAAAGAGAAATAACATGTTGAAATCAGTAAGTAATAGAAGGAACACAATTTAAAGAAAATATACAACAAATATGTATAAACCTAGTAGAAGATTATTCTAATGATTCATCTTATTTCATTGTAACATCATTCAATTCCTTGTGTAATTTGTCATAGTCAAAATTCTTAAAAGAAAATAAAAACCCATCTATAAATTGTTTCAATTAATGAATAGATGTGGTCGGAAATTTTTCACACCACTTATTAACTCAACCTTCGAAATTCAAAGTGAATAATTTGCACATGACACCTTTGTGAAGAATATTATGAGAAATAAAATTTATAATAAATTGAAAATCATGTTCAAATGCAGTAGTTTCACTCTCACCATCAAACTTAGTTTTCAACAAGACTTTAACTATATTTGATGGAGTGCTACATGATACTCATCCAAAAACACATATCTGAATAGGAGTTTGGGAAGGATCCATTAAAAATTAAAAACATTAAAGTGAATAGCTCCATAGTGGCATCTTTTTAGTCTTCCCTCCTTCTAGCACCAACATGTTGGTGCCTGAAAAAATTCCCTGAAAAATCACTTGATCAAGGCCCCAATTAGGCCTATACTTGTTTTGGATGGTGATCCTCACTGATATGTGGGCCCGGTTGCCAATAAGGGGGATTTTCTCCTTGAAAGGAGACTTTCCTTGAAGCTCTTCTAAGCCACTATGCAGAAAACAAAAAGAACTAATGTATCTCTACTCTAAATCTGTACTATCCTAACTAGGATATAGAATTAGTTCATAGTATCCCAATCATAAGGAAGAAGAATAGCATAAACTTAACATGATATAAGAATAAGATACCAAGCTATATAAATAATTCATACAACCTGATAATAATTAAAACAACTACACATTGTTGACGCCCATAGGCGCAACGTAATAGCCCTGCCTGCAAATGGGTTGGAATGCTTATTTATTTATATACATATACTTAATAATATATGAGATAGGTGGGACCCCCTTATAGATCATGGTGAAAAATGAATGCTTCTCTGACTTTCACTCATGACAACTTTACAAAGCATATTACAGTTGAGAAAACACAAGAATTCAAGCAAATTCTCTCATGCAATCAATGATAATAAGGGCTGGTAATTTAAAAGTCAAAAGAAAGTGACAAGCACTGGGTTATAACTGCTATACATATGTTTTGGCATATAGTTAAAATTTGGATTTCAACTCACACTCACTTTGGTTATAACATGTTGCATTCATGGTATATTACATTCATGGCATTGGTTATATTATGTGGACAATATTTATGGTTTATGCAATTGTTCGAGGTAAAATAATCTTTGCAAAGTGGAACTTGTTACAAATATGGGACATATTATATAATTGATGTTGGTATAGAAACTATGGATAAGAGGGTTTTCGTTTCAATCTTGCGAAGTGGAAGTGACATGTTGATTTTCGAATATGGTTGATTAATGCAAATGACGAAGTTTTGGATGTATTACACCCTAGATATGGTTGATGGAAATTAATGAGTGGGTGGATAAGTGATGTGCATTTAGTACATGTCGTTCTTACCCCCACTTCAAGCTCACCACCCTCACCTTGTCGCACATTTGGTTGCTCTGGTTAGTTTTCCTATGTTTCGCTCGATCATTGGAGAATAGTGGTGGTCTTTGATTCTTTTCGGTGCTTTCCTCACAGGTATGGTGACTCTCACCCTTCCATTCCTCATTCTAGCCTTGCTCTGGATAGAATCTCTGTGTTGGCTCTTAGAATTTGTATGAAGAGTGATTTATTTCTGAAAGATATGGTGGTTGGATGTGTATTATGTCTATTCAAATGATATTGGTTCATGTTTTGAATATTGAAAATTGGAATTTGTTTTAGTGCTCCTTCATGTCAAAGTGTTTGGTTATGGTTGCGTCGGGGTGGATGACTAGTTATTATTGCTCCTTGTTGTTGATAGAGTTATGACAATTTTTGTTTGTTATCACCCACGTCTCGAGATAGAATTATGGAGGGTTTTTATGGTAAACAAAAGGGACATTCATGTTTTGGGTTCTCTTTGTGGTTATTCTTACCTCCTACTCCATTCACGAGAGAGTTGTAGTTCTAACAAGATGCCATTCCACAGTTTGAATGAATGCAAAATTGAGTTTTACCTCACGGCCACCTTGGAAGCTACTGTGTCAAACCTTGTTGGATATTTTGGTTTCATGTTACAAACCCAGCTTTCCAAGTTGTCTTACCCACCTAGTTGTTCAGACATTGTTCTCCCTTTTTCGTGGTTGTTGTAAACTTGAACTCGGGTTTTGAATGGGTTATATGTTGACCCGACAATTGAGATATTTGATGCTTGCATATCTCCTTGGTCCATTGGTTGATTACCTACAGGAGCTCTAGTGTTTTGAAGATTGTATAGTGAATAAAATAAAAAGAACGCCAAGTTTTTGAACCTAACCTGTCACATAGAAAATACTGGAAATAGATACCAACCTTGTATGTTGAATATTTGTTGGCATTTTTATATGCTTGACATGGTCTATTTTAATTAATGGAAAATAATTATGTTGATATTCCATCATACAAAAAGAACTCTGCAAATAAAACAAGTAAATTGTACAATGAGAAGAAATTTGTTTTAGTTGTTTTGGCTCAGTGATGTTTGGAGTCAGTTGATTTTTAGAATAAAGGGTTTTGAACCAGTCCATTGTGCAGCAATTAAAATTGGTTGATGTAAATGTTAAATTTCAATGGCATGTTCTTTTTCTCGACCTCCTCATGTCTTCTCTAAGCACTATGTATATGATCGTTGATAGTTGGAATTATGGGCAATCTGTGTATAAATTATGATGGTGTTCGAAAAAGAAAGATAGGAATTGACTGGCTGAGCTTGACAGTCTTGGATTTTTTCTTGGGGTTTTATATAGAATTTGTTGTGGCTTTAACTTTGATATTTCCTACAGTTTAAAATGTTTTTGGAAATTAAGGGTATGTTATTTTAAAAGAAAAAAAGTTATTTTATTTAATGGAACAATGTCCATTTCATTTCCCATTCATTATACCATTTTTCTCTCCTTACAATCCCACCATATTCCCCGATTCATTTTAATTCCCTGTTTTGTTATTGTAAATGACATTTCAAAATAAATAATAAAAAGGAGAAGGAAGTGATTGGTGTTTAAATTGGAAATGAAAGTATTTTTTTGATATGGAAGTTGCATCTATGTTTCTTGAACAGTATCTACTGGTGGTCCCCATCCATGCTACCACTTTTTGATCATTACCAACCCTTCATATTCCCAATAACACTATCATTCCTTGTTCAACAACAATTAATTATTTGTCTGAGTAATATGATGAATGGATTGATTGCATTTTCTTTTTATGAGGATGATAGAGCCAACCTCTAATTTTATTTAGGTAGGGTTGATCCATGGATTGTCAAGAGTTTTCATAACTAATTGGAACATTGCTTCAGGATGATCTTTTTCAGCAGAAGAAGTAATGGTAGAGGTAAAAGAGGCAAGGGAAATTGACAGAGGGGTCATAGAAGACCTCAGTTCTCCATACATTTTGATGTTGACCCCCAGGAATTGAACCATATTTTCCAATCTGGGTTCTTCAACCTAGTATACCAAGGGATCCTCTAGCCCCTACCTGAAAGACCTCCCTTCCAATAACATAAAAAAGTTTTTGGCATTGCAGTCCCCTCTCATGTATCAATGTGACCAGAACCGCCCGCCAACGATGGTTGGCAAGAGATTGTCCATCATCCTATTGTTCGTCATCACGGTTGGACTATTGATTCTTTTCCATTACCCCCTCCACCACCAAAGAATCAAATTTCCCAAGTTGATCATGTTGTCTCACCCGTGCAGTCATCACATGCTAGTAAAATATTAAAAATAGATGTCCTAGAGCCTGTGCAGGACAAGGGAAAAGGAATATCCACTCACTCCATCTCGTTCAAAGAATGTTCCAAATCTGTTTCTTCCTACCTTCATCTTAAGGATGATTGTTCTGATGTTATCATTGTATTTCATCCTCAAGGTTCCAGCCAGCTAAAGGCTACCACAAAAAATTCAAAAGAAGCAATGAAAAGAGGACAAATGCCTCTCACAGTAAATATGGTTTTTGACATTGGCTAATGTTATTTTTTATGTTAAAGACAATATTTTTACTTTGACAAAGTTTTGGATAGAAAGCATATATCTAGGCATTCTTTTTGGGACATCATGGATATGATACTTTTGGATATGGTCATATTATATTTTGTTGATATTTAAAATATATGATCATAATTATGAAAATGGGAGTTACAAGGAGGGTGTATTTGGAATCAAATGATTGATTTGTATATTTTATTGTTTGATTATTATTAAAAGAAATAATTGGGATTCACAAGGGATCCCACCTATTTTTTATTATTAATTAGGACCTTTATTTATATATACTATTATTACTTGTCTTAACTAATTAGTTAAGCTAATTTGGCTTAACTAAAGAAAGGTAGTTGAACTACCCTAACTTATTGAGAAGGAATTAATTCTCAAAAATATGAAGAGACAAAGGGAGAGAATAGAAGGAGAACTACAACCATAAGTTTTTCTCTATACTAGTGAGATACTTTCAACTTTCATTCATTCTAAGTTTACTAGAAAGATTAATCCTCTTGATGACAAAAGGGTCTTATTGAAGGCGACATGATTCAAAAAATGAATCACATATTTCAACAAATTGTTTTAAAGGTGTATGATTTATCTTTGGCAGTTTGTGTATTTTTGTTTGTACATGAATTGAAATTCATGACTAACAAAAAATATCTTGCAAAGTCAAGTGACAACATTTTGTGGCAAGTTGATCTAGATCTTTAGCTACAAATTTCTTCTTGTTGACATAGTATTTTTGTATGTTTCCCATCGAAGGATTCTAAATTTGATTCTGGTCCCTACCCTCACAAGGGTTTGTAGAGAGAACTCAGTTTTGTATCTCAATATGAAAAATCAAGTTATTGTTTCAGTCTCACACATGTGTTTTAATGATCTGGTTCATTCTTTTTCTTTTATCTCCATGTACACATTTGTATAATTTCTGTAAACATTCATATAACTTTGTTTAAGTTTAGTTCTTTTACACTATTATATTCAACACATAAAGCTAGCCTTGATCCTTTGTACTTAATACTTGTGGATTAATCAATTGTCTTTGAGGCTTGAACCTTGGGTAGCATTCCCAACTATCTTATATTAGCCCGTAAATATCTGAAAATTCTTGAGTAGTTTTTTCCATACCTTTTCCTCAACATTTAGCTTGTGTCCATACCAAGGATATCTTCGATATCTCTCTGATTAATTGTATTCATGATTATCTTCAATTTTTGTTTTGTTTTGTCTAAATACTCCTTGACTAGTTTTTTCCATGATAGTACCTATTAGAAGACAACCAATTATTGGAAATGGTATTAACGACCAAACTAGCATTGCTTTGACCTGATTCAACACTATTTTAGAAACTGATAGTACTCATGTTGAACTTGAACGCCCTTGGGAAGTAGTTGAAAGAGATATAAGTATCTGTGAACATTGAGAAGCCAGAAAAAGGAAACCCAAAAATTAACAATAACCTCTCTCTTCCTAAATCCTTTTTTTTCTTTAAATCCTCGCATCTCTCGAAGAAGAAGAGGATGCCCCCTTGAAACTAATACTATTTTTGAAATAGGAAGGAGGAAAATCGTTTTTTCAAACCAAGAAACTTCTCTAAGGAGAAATTTGTTTGATTCTGCTAGTTCACCATCATCACCTATACCTATGAACTTCAATATGAGATATGCAGGTAGTGGTAGTGGAACCGGAGGTGCCTCCTCCTCCCAACCTTCTGCTTCATCAGTAATTGGTAGTATATACAGCCATCATGTCCCTGTCCAATCCACTACCAATCCAAATAAAGTGATAAATAAATATGGGCTTTTCCAATTTGAAGAAGATTCTTCGACCACCCCATGGCACGTATCTTATCCCTTGACTTTGGCACCCACTACTCATCCATTACTGAAGTTTAAGGAGTGTCTACTTAAGTTCTCAGGGAATAATATTGTGACTACAAATGAAAACCTAGTAGCATTTTACAATTATTTTCATAACATCGAGGCTAACGACAATGACACTTGAATGTGTCTATTTGTCAACTCCCTCGAAGGGAAAGTTGTGGCATATTTCTTTGATCTCCCTCCCAAAATTATTTCCACATGGGAAGAATTGGTTTATTGGTTCAATTCCACTTATGGATAGTCCAAGAATCCAGTTGATAAGTTAAGGGAATACAACAACATTTCCTATAAATATGGTGAAACCATTAATTCTTTTAACCTTCACTTCACCAAATTATACAATCAAATCCATGAATTAATTCGCCCCCAAAACCAAGCCTCTTTCATGCATTATTATAACATGCGCTACCTTCCCCTTATTGTCATAGACTTGAAGAAAAGGATAATGACAATATTGGTTCCTCTCTTCATACTTGTCTATAATATGAGGGAAACTCGAAAGAATGGGTCTCCCTAAAGGGGACTCGGTCAAGAAAACAAATATTTCTTCCCTCCTACAACTCGTGGAAGATATGAACAATAGGATGATAGCCTATGAATGAAAGCGAAGTGGTTCTTTTCCTGGACCCATCACATATTCTTCTTCCTCGGTGCCTTTTAGGAATCCTAATGTAAATACTTTTCATCCAAAGGCCATTATGTCTCACAGTTGTTGTAACTTCTATGAAGAAAATAATGAAGAAAGTACTTGCAAAGTTAAGAAAAATGCCAAAGATAAGATCTTTGGAAAAAAGAGTGATGCCACATTCGTTGTTCTAGATTGGATTGAACCATAGGTTGTTATGATAATCAATACCAGGAACAAAAATTACATGGACAAGGGTAAATATGATCCTCCTCGTACTTCTTCCTCCCCAATCTTATCTTCGCAAAGTGTCGGTGCACAAGCTATCAAAACTATGGAAAATACAAGAGTATCTTCCCCTCTTCCCTCTTCTAAATACAACATCCTTAACCAATTGGATAATATCAAGGATGATGCTACTCTTTTTGACATGGTTGTCGTCCCTGAACAACAAAAGCATCTCAAGAATTTTATGGAAGATAAAGTTTCCACCATAGCCAATATTTTTGAAGAGTCAAAAGAAGAGGATTCAATTGTAAATAAAATAGGTGTAAATAACTTTAGGAAACCTATAAAAAATCCCTCTTTTATATTTTTGTAAAAATTATGGATAAAATAGCTCATTGTTGCCTAATTGATGGCAGGTCTGGTCCAAGTGTAATGTCAAAAATTATAATGGAAGAGCTTGGATTATCGTGCACTAATGAAAATTCTAGAAGCATGCTCTCTTATAAAATTCTGCAATAATCAACTATAGGTGAAATCAAATATGTAACCTTAGTCCTATGTGTGCATCATGAAATAAGAACAACCCTCAATATCTAGGTAATTGATATGTCAGTAAGCAATTATTCAATAATTTTAGGAAGACTAGCAATCCTTAATAGGTGGATATCTTTTGCTTGACAGAACACATATGTCTATCCCTAGGAATGGAAAGAACATTATAGTCCCGAGGGAAGGAATAATTTCACATATATAGAGAGTGTTCCCCAACCTAACATAAATTATCTTGAGGAAGATTTGGGAGTATACTCTATCTTTGTTGATGAGGGTGACACTATCCTTGAACCAATTGATTTTGATGATGGCATGTGGCACATGCATTTCGATGGATCGTGCTCAAATGAAGGTAATGGAGCCAACATTATTCTATATTCTCCTATAGGTAAAATCCACAATTTTTCTTGTAGGTTAGAATTTTCTTGCATGAACAACGTCACTGAGTTTGAGGCCTTACTGTTAGGCATTGAAAATGCATATAACCTTGGTTGTGACCACCTTACATTCTTTGGTGATTCTGAACTTGTTGTGAACCTTGTACATAAGATTTATTCACCTAGAAATAAGTTGCTTAAACCCTATACCCAAGTTGTTTGGATGCTCATTTCAAACCTATTATCATTTAACATCACTCATGTTAAGAGGGAACTCAATTCGATGGATGATAGGCTAGGGGTATTTGTAGCATCTCCTTCCCAACAACTTTTACCTCAATGAATTGATTGTACATTCCAATCTCTATATCTTCCTAATATCCCTGATAATGTGGAATCATGGCAGGTGTTCCCAAGTGATGAAGTCATTTTTTCTTTCATACAAAGTGAACCATTTAATCCCAAGGAAATCATATCCATTGAATATGATAAATTTCCTAAAGGATTGACTCCTCTCGAAAGTTCATTTTCATCGAGTGATGTAAGTAAAAAAGAGACACATAAGGAAGAGGAACCGAAAAGGAAAGTGGGTGAAACCATTTCCTTGAACCTTGGGACACCCAAATCTCCAAATATTGTTAAACTAGGTGCCCAATGTTCTGACAAAGAAAAAGTGAAATTCACATAACTACTCCATGAATTTCAAGATGTTTTTGCATGGTCATACGAGGATCTTCATGGTTTTGATCCTGCTCTCATACAACATGCCATTCCTATCAAGGAAGGGGTAAAACCAGTTAGGAAAAAACTAAGACCTATTAAACCTGCACTCGAAACTACTATTAGGAAAGAGTTGGAAAAATTATTGAAAGCTGGTATAATCTTTTCAGTTAAGTATTCCGAGTGGGTTTCAAATCTGGTTCATATTCAAAAGACTATTGGTCAGATCGGATTATGTGTTGATTTTTGTGCATTGAACAGAGAGAGTGTCAAAGATCATTTTCCTCTCCCTGAAATGGAAATGATTTTACAACAGGTTGCAGGGTCACAAATGATGTCCTTACTTGATGTCTTTTATGGATATAATCAAATCAAGGTAAAAAGGATTGATAGATATAAAACCACATTCACTACATGTTGGGGAACATTTTCTTGTGAACGTATGCCTTTTGGATTTTCTAATGCATGTGCCACATTTCAAAGAGCTATGCAGATATATTTTGACGATCTGATTAGTAAAATTATCCAAGTTTATCTTGGTGATTTGACTGTCTATTCAAAGAACCTGTTGGATCATTTTGGTCATCTTAGAAAAGTTCTCATGCGTTGCAGAAAATTTGGAATTTATTTAAATCCTTCCAAGTATATTTTAGGTGTCACAAAGGGAAATCTCATCTGTCATATTGTTTATGATTTAGGAATAAGCATTGATCCCGAAAAAATCATTGTGATTCTAAACCGTCCTGCCCCCACCTCCAAGAAATAAGTCCAAGCTTTCATGGGAATTATCAATTTTGTCTGTAGGTTTGTTTCTGATTTTGTTGTCATGGTTAAGCCAATTCATAATATTTTGAAGAAACATCATTCTTTTTCTTAGACAGATGACATCGAAAAATATTTCCTTAGGATTAAGAAAGGAATCAGTTCCCCACCGGTTTTGGCGAAACCATATTTTGAGAAGTTTTTTATTATATATACCAATTCCACCTGTTATCACTCTATAAATATGTTCGACTGATAAAAAGATGACAGAGGTAACTTTTTCAACCAACTTTGAGACCCGAAACTAGCCTTTCGGACCTGGAGAGGGCTCTCTTAGGAGACTTTGTCTCCGCATGGGATATGGATTTAAAGTTGTGGCTAGATTTAACACATTTGAAATAATGGGTTCTGGTTATATTGGCGCAAGAGAGTAAGACTTTGGGCTATGGAGTCGATTCAAGAAAATGACAAAAAAAATGTCTTGGTGATTGAACTTGAGAGGATAAAGGCTAAGAGAGAAATAGTCTTCAGTGCAAAATCATAATGTATGGCAAGGAGAAAACACATGAAGTAACTTGGAGAACCGCTGTGGATAAATTCAGAGTTAACTTTAGAAGAAAATTGTTTTGTCTAAATGGCATGAACAAGGGGCACTGCATTGCGAATCCACAAGTTCGAAATTCATTCTAATTTAGACAGAAAAAGATATGAATAAAGATAAGAGGAAGCACATATGCAAAGAAATGGACACAATGCATCCAAATGCTACAATTATAATCTTTTCATCAAAGCTACAAGAATTTGCATTAAGTTTCGGTTGAACTCAATTTACATGTAATAGTTATTGTCTATACTAATTTTGCCAACCAACCTCGTTTACATGAAAATGATCCCCATATATAGAAAAATAATGTCACCCTTGGTTTCTAGGGTCGAACTACTTCCTCCTATAATAATGGATCCATTTTCTTTGAAAGAGAACAATAAATTCAATAGATTCACTAAAAATAGAAAACACAACTTTGCTAAACCATAACCGTAACCAAAATGTTCTTTACAATCATTGATCATGATCATAATTCGACCATATGGTTTTGATGAGTCATCATTTTCACTTATGGACACTCTGTCACCCTTTCACAGCAAGTCTCCTACGCAACAGTAACCTACAACAAAAAAACACAGGATTGTGCAGCAAAATGGGAAAATAGGTGTTAAAGATGACATAATATATCACTAATAAAAAACTATTTTCCAAAACAAAGAGAGGGTTTTGTATATAAGGTCGTTATAAAGAAAAACCTCTCTCATTTTCTTGAAATTCATCTCTAGATGGCCGAAATATGTGTCACAAAAACATGTCTCGGACAGGAAATCATGAAAACTAAAAAATAGGGCTCAAATATTCCTTCGAATCTCCAAAAATATGAAATGGTTTTCAAATATGAGAGAGGTTGTTATTATTTGTTTTTTCCTCAAAAAAAACCTCTCGAGGATTTTAAAAATTCCTCTCCAGTTGGTCAGAAAGTGATCTTAAAGTTGACCACTAAACCAATCATTTGCACAGTGCAACATGTAGCCTGTGCGCAGGAAAAACCTCTGCGCGGAAGCATCCTCTGCGCGACGAAATCCATTGCACAAAAAAATCCACCGCGCAAAGAAATCCATTGCATGACAGAATCCTATGCGCTACAACCCACTACGCGATGAAATCCACTACGCAACAACATCCTATGTGTGACAACATCCCACGCATGACATCCCACTACGTGATGAAATTCACGGCATGACGAAATCCACTGCACGACAACATCCTATGCGTGGTAGGATCCTATATGCAACAAAATCCATTGTGCGATGAAATACACTACGTGAAAAAATCCCATGTGCGATGACATCCTCTATGCGACAACATCCTCTGTGTGACAGCATTCGATGCACGATGAAATCCACTACGCGACAAAATCCATTGTGCAACAGAATCCTTTGCGTGGTGAAGTGCTCTACGCATCTCATAGCAGTTTTTGCAGTGTGCAGTTGCAAATGGAAATGGAAATAATAAATGATAAACTTACTTTTGAAACTAACCCTTGGAGATGTTAGATGATGCCTGGCATAAAAACATTATTGGTGCTAACAAGCATGACTTTGAAAATTGTTGACAAACCTCTAACCTTAGCTATGAAAATCATGGTGCTATCAGCTAGATCCAATGGGGATTCTATTCTCCCTGTGAGGTAGCAAAGAATAGTAGACCAAATGCCTATCCATTGGGTTTCTCTCAAACTCAACTTTCCAATTGTAACTTATAACCTGCATCCGCTGAAAACCCAAAGTTGTATATGTCCCAAACTGAAATTTGAAACTAAGTTGGAAATGAAAACTACATATTGCTAAAATAAATGCTCATAGTATCGAGCTTATTCATGGCCCTACCTACCCTAACTGCTGAAAATGATGCAAAACAAGTGAAATCAAATGCCAATGCAACCATGCAATAACTTTATCCACTTTTTTCTTTCTTTGCACATGCTTGCTCCAAAGCCTGTTTACTAATAAGCCATTCAAAAATTTATCTATAAATTCAAATCTCAAAAAAACACATTGGGATTGTTTGTCGCATCCAACAAAACTACAAATGGATCCTCTAGAACATACATAAAACAACAATCATGTTTCACCCCTTCCATTGCATCCTTGTTTTCATGTAATTCAACATGTTGATTACCACAAAAAGGATGAAAAATATGTTGAGATTGTTGGAAACAACAATCTTCTGAATCAGAAGATAGTGCTAGCTGAAATGAAACCCCTATTGTCAAGCAATCCATATATAACACTGATGTTGATTTACCATCATATTTATTTCCAAGATGGTAGTTGATCATAGGATGCAAATATGAACTGAAATAACCTTCCATGTAATCAACAACAGGGTCATTAAAATTATGAGAAGGTTGTTGATCCTCTTCACTGATAACAATTTTCTCATGTAAAACAATGTCACTATGAATGTAGTCAGACTTCACTGCTTCCTCTGTTATCTCATGATTTACTTTCAACAATTCAAAGGAAGAAAAACATAATGGAAGACAGTTTTCATTTGCAAGTCCAATGCTTTCTTCATCTTCAACATCATGCCTGGAGGATTTCTGATTTGAAACAACATAAACATTTTTCTTCAGCAATTCAAAAGAAGCAAAGCACAATGGCAAGGTTCTTTCACCTTATTCAAAACCTTCTTCATTTTATTCACTACTTTCATATGCACATTTTTCAATTTCTTTGTATTGCTGAACATACTCATTTTCATATTCATATTTGACCAATGGATGCAATTTTGAACTAATAAAACCTTCCATATAACAAGCAACAGGGTTATTAAACACATGAGAAGACTGATGCAATTTCTTGTCAATTTTTTCCCATGAATCGGTGTGATTTTGCATCAGAACACATTCCTCTACCTTAGTGATGATATTTAAATTTTATCTCAACAATTTAAATGAAGCAAATCATAAAGGTAAAGAATTTCCTTCAGCTGATTCGGTAATTTCTTCATATTCTTCTTTGTAACTGTGATATGTAGGTTGATTGCCCTCATTACACTGTTGAAAAGGAACATTTTATGATAAAGAACATGCAGTTGGTTGTTCTAGGAAGTCAACATCATAATCATCATCATATTCATCATATATATGCAAATCAACAACAACTGCAATGTCATATAACAAGAAAAAGCTTGGGACATCAACCTGCTCTTCAACAAGCTGATTTGCAAATTCATTTTCTTGACTGTGTACAAATGAATACATAAAACAATCAACCACGTGCTTATGATTAGATGGATCAGAAACTAAATTAGCACCTTCTTTTTCAATAAGTGGAATATAATCCTTTGCAAAATCATCAACATTTAAAGCTTCAAGAGGACACATGATATTATTAACCCTCTTCTCAAGATTCAAATCAATCGTTCTTTGTTCATATTCATTGTCATGTTCTTTATCATCCAACTCTTCATTTCAAATTTGTTTTTATGCTTGAATATTGTCTTCAACTTCCTGAGCATTGTTGAACATTTGTTGCAAATACATAGACTTCCTCTCCATCAAAAGAAAATATAATTCTGATTGAAATGTTGTTACATAATGGAGCATGGTAGCAACTTCAGAAGGTTGGACTTCTTTAGGTAGTTTATAATAAAGACTAGAAAAGATCCTGCTGAAATTTGAGATGGTTTCATCTTTCATTCTTCTCATGGCATAAAAATCTGAAAGGAGTAGATCCCATGACTTTCTCTCACCCCAAAATCTACGAAAAGCTTCCCTCACTTCATCCCACGAGCTAATCGACTGAGGTTGCACATGTTTGAACCATGCTTTGTCATCTCCTTGTAAGGACTGAGAAAAGGACCTCATAGACACATCATCATGTTCGATCTCAAAAAGGTCTATGAAATGCTCAAAGACTTGAATATGTTTTTCAATTGACTGTGAATCAAGCTCTCCATCGAACCTAGGAAGATACTTATAATGTTTCAAAGGAAAGACGAAGGATGGAAGGAAATTTAAGAGGAATGTATATTTCTTGTATTATTGAGGGTGCATTGTTAAGAACAGAAGGTACAAGCTCAACTTTGGTTTCATAAAGCTCACGGGAATGATCATGAACATCATATGGATCAGAGGAAGGAGCTTGGTGAATATCGGTTATACAAGAAGGAGGTATACCTACAGTTTGCAATGAAGGATATACAAGGGTAGATCTCTGGGATACGTTTAAACACGGTAAGTGAAGAAATATTCTTTTGAAAAACTCAGGAAAGAACAAGAAGATATTGATAAAACAAAAAATTACTTATTGAACTAAACTTAAGCTCGAGTACCTAATTTTTCCATAATTCTCTTCCATATCTCTATCAACAGGTTTCATTATCCACTAGAGTCTTTGAATCACATTTGAATCTTGATTGGAGTCTCCATGAAAACTTTAGCTCTGGATTCGTTTGCTAGTGGAATCACCTTCAACTGATTTTCTAATGTGTGGAGTCGCCAGAGAAGAAATACAACCAATATGTGCCTAAGTGTTTTCTACTCTCATACCTTAGAACTAAAAAAATGTCGTTCTTCTCGAGGAAAAATTTATTCAATTTCGTCCCTGACAACAATGCCAAAATCCACAGCAGTGCTCCTAGTTACTTCCTGTGTTTTCTCCTCGCCATACATTACGATTTTGCACTAAAGATTGTTGCTCGCTTAGCCTTTATCCTCTCAAGTTCAGTCACCGAGTCATTTGTTTCTGCCATTTTCTCAAATCGAATCCATAGGCCAAAGTCTTACTCTCTTGTGCCAATATAACCAGAACCCATTATTTCAAAGGTGTTAAATCTAGCCACAACTTTAAATCCATATCCCACGTGGAGACAGAGTCTCTCAAGAGAGCCCTCTCCAGGTCTGAAAGGTTAGTTTCGGGTCTCAAAGTTGGTTGAAAATGTTGCCTTTGTCGTTTATTTATCAGTCGAACAGATTTACAGAGTGCTAACATTCTAGTTGTTAGCACCATGATTTTCATAGCTAAGGTTAGAGGTTTGTCAACAATTTGAAAATTCATGCCTGTTAGCACCCATATTGTTTTTATGCCTGACATCATCTAACATATCCAAGGGTCAATTTCAAAAGGAATATTTTCATTTTTTATTTTCATTTCCATTTTCAATTGCACACTGCAAAATTTTCTATGTGTTGTGCAAAGTGATTCACCACGCAAAGGATTATGTCACGCAGTGGATTTCATCGTGCAGTGGATTTCATCACATAGTGGATGTCATCGCACAGTGGATATAGTCGTGCAGTGGATGTTTTCACGCATAGGATTTTTTCGCATAGAGGATGTCATCGTGCAATGGATGTTGTCAAGCAGAGGATGTCATCGCATAGTGGATTTCACCACGCAGTGGACGATGTCAAGCATAGGATGTTGTCACGCAGAGGATGTCATCGCACAGTGGATTTCATCGTGCAGTGGGATGTCATGAATGTTATGTTGTCGCGCATAGCATGTTGTTTCTCATAGGATGTCATCATGTAGTGGATTTCATGGTGCAGTGGATTACGTCGGGCAGTGGAGTTTCCTACGCACAAGCTATAGGTCATATTGCGCAAATGATTGGTTTAGTGGTCAACTTCAAGATCAATTTATGACCAAATGGAGAGAAATTTTGAAACTCCCCGAGAGGTTTTTGTTGAGGAAAAACAAAATAATTAAAACTCTCTCATATTTTCAAAATGTGTCGTCGATTAGGAGATTCGAAGGAATCTTTGAGCCCTATTTTTCAGTTTTCATCCTTTCCTGTCCGAGACATGTTTTAGCGACACATATTTCGGACAAATGGAGATGAATTTCAAGAAACCGGGAGAGTTTTTTCTTTAAAACGATATTAAATACACAAACCTCTCTCAATTTCGGAAAATAGTTTTTTATTAGTGAGATATGATGTCATATTTAACGCCTATTTTCCCAATTTGTTGCGCAATCCACTACGTTTTTTGTTGTAGGTTACTGTTGCATAGAATACTTGTTGTGCAAGGGTGAAAGATTGTCTATAAGTGAACATGATCACTCATCACAAACATATGGTCTAATTCTGATCATGATCAATCATTTTAAAGAATATTTCAGTTACGATTATGATTTGGCAAAGTCGGGTTTTCTATTTTTAGTGAATCCGTTGAAGTTATTGTTCTCTTTCAAAGAAAACTAATCCATGATTCTAGGAGGAAGTAGTTCGACCATAGAAGCCAAGGGTAAAATGAGTTTTCTATATATGGGGATCATTTTCATGTAAACGGGGTTGGTTGGAAAATTAGTATAGATAATAAATATTGCATGTAATTTGAGTTCAACCGAAACTTAATGCAAAATCCTTGTAGATTTGATGAAAAGATTATAATTGTAGCAGTTGGATGTATTGTGTCCCTTTCTTTGCGGAAACAATGTCAAAATGTTAGCACTCTTTAAATATGTTCAGCTGATAAACAGACGAGAGAGGTAACTTTTTCAACCAACTTTGAGACCTGAAACTAGCTTTTCGGACCTGGAGAGGGCTCTCTCAGGATACTCTGTCTCCGTGCGGAATATGGATTTAAATTTGTGGCTATATTTAACACCTTTGAAATAATGGGTTCTGGTTATATTAGCACAAGAGAGTAAGACTTTGGGCTATGGATTATATTCAATAAAACGACAGAAACAAATGACTCGATGACTGAACTTGAGAGGATAAAGGCTAAGAGAGAAACAATATTCAGTGAAAAATCATAATGTATGGTGAGGTGAAAACACAAGAAGTAACTCAGAGCACCATTGTGGATGAATTCAGAGTTAACTTTAGAAGAAAAATGTTTTCTCTAAATGGCGCGAACAAGGGGCATTGCACATCGAATCCACAAGTTCGAAATTCGTTCTGATTTAGACAGAAAAAGATATGAATAAAGATAACAGGAAGTAGGTATGCAAATAAAGGGACACAAGACATCCAACTACTGCAATTGTAATCTTTCCATCAAATCTACAAGACTTTTGCATTAAGTTTCGCTCGAACTCAAATTACATGCAATAGTTATTGTCTATACTAATTTTTCCAACCAACCTCATTTACATGAAAATGATCCCCATATATAGAAAACTAATGTCACCCTTGGTTTCTAGGGTTGAACTACTTCCTCCTAGAATCATGGATCCATTTTGTTTGAAAGAGAACAATAACTTCAACGGATTCACTAAAAATAGAAAACCCAACTTTGCCAAATCATAATCGTAACCGAAATATTCTTTACAATCATTGATCATGATTAGAATTTGACTATATGGTTGTGATGAGTCATCATGTTCACTTATGGACACTCTTTCACCCTTGCACAGCAAGTCTACTACACAACAATAACCTACAACAAAAAAACGCAGCAGATTGCGCAGCAAACTAGGAAAATGGGCATTAAAATATGACATCATATATCACTAATAAAAAACTAGTTTCTGAAACTGAGACAAACTTTTGTAGATAAGATATTTATAAAGAAAACCCTCTCTTGGTTTCTTGAAATTCATCTCCATCTGGCCAAAATACGTGTCACAAAAACATGTCTTGGACAGGAAATCGTGAAAACTAAAAATATAGGGCTCAAAGATTCCTTCAAATCTCCAAAAATATAAAATGGTTTTCAAATATATAAGAGGTTTTTATTATTTGTTTTGTCCTAAACAAAAACCTCTCGTGGATTTTCAAAATTTCTCTCCAATTGGTCAGAAAGTGATCTTGAAGTTGACCACTAAACCAATCATCTGCGTGGCGCGACCTATAGCTTGTGCACAGGAAAAACCTCTGCGCGGAAGCATCCTCTGCGTGACGAAATCCACTGCACGATGAAATCCACTGGACGAATAAAACCATTGCATGACAACATCCTATGTGTGACAACATCCTATGCGCGACATCCCACTGCGCGATGAAATCCACTGCGTGATGAAATCCACTACGCGACGAAATATGTTGCACGATGAAATCCATTGCGCAAATAAATCCATTGCAGGAAAACATCCTATGCGCAACAAAATCCTATGTGCGCCATCCCACTACGCGATGAAATCCACTGCGCAATGAAATCCACTATGCGACGAAATCCACTGCGCAACAACTTCCTATGTGCGACAAGATGCCATGTGTGATAGCCCATTGCATGATGAAATCCATTACGCGACGAAATCCACTGCGCGACAACATCCTATGTGCCACAACATCCTATGAATGACAACCCACTGTGCGATGAAATCCACTGCGCGACGAAATCCACTGTGCAACGAAATCCCATGCGCGATGACATCCTCTACGCAACAACATCCTATGCACGAAAGTGTTCGATGAGCAATGAAATCCACTACGCAACTTAATCCTTTGCACGGTGAAGTGCTTAGCGCAACATGTAGCAATTTTTGCAGTGTGTAGTTTCAAATGGAAATGAAAATAATAAATGATAAACTTCCTTTTGAAAATGACACTTGGAGATGTTAGATGATGCCAGGCATAAAAAAAATATGGGTTCTAACAAGAATGACTTTGAAAATTATTGACAAACCTCTAACTTTAGCTATCAAAATCATGGTGCTAACACCATCGAGGAAGCAATTTTTGCTATTTTATTACAAAGTGATGACCAAAGAAACGAAAAACCTGTGGCATACATGAGCCAGATTTTATCAGTTGATGAAATAAAGTACTCTTATATTGAAAAACATGCTTTTTCTCTTGTTAAGGCTACAGAAAAAAATTTCCACTTTATTTTAGGAAAACATACACAGGTAAGGGTCCCTTTTCCTGTAGTCAAGTTTCTTCTCTCACAAAATTATCTTTTAGGAAAACTTACACATTGGCTTGCCAAAATTCAAGAACATGATTTAACCATTATGAATTCAAAAATGATCAATGGACGAGACTTAGCCCTTTACTTAGCTCAGCACCCTGAATCAAGTGAAGAACTTGATGATCAGGATAATCCTCTTTCATCGAGTCTATTCTATATTGAAAATCAAAATCTTTCTTTAGCTGAACATCCTTGGTATGGAAATATGGTGTATTACTTGCAGCATAAAAAATGCCCTGATAACTTGGATCCTGACAAGAGAAGGAGGCTCTGCCTCGAATCTTCCACGTATATCATTTTAGGATACTTTTTGTTTATAAGGTCTTCTAATGGTTTATTACTTTGATGTGTGAATGATGAAGAATCACATAAATTGTCACACGAAATTCAAGGATCATTAGTTTATGTCATTCACATTGGTGGCCACTTTTCTACTAAAGCTACTACCTTTAAAATCATAAGAAATGGTTACTATTTGCCTTCAATATTTAGAGATTCCTATAAATTCGCAAGATATTGTGATAAATGCCAAAAAATTGTTGGGAAAGAACATCCTTTTTACATGCCTTTACGACATGTCCTCTCTAATTTCAATTTTTCTAAATGGGGCCTAGACTTTATTGGTCCTATCAATCCTCCATTTTCTGTAGGGAATATTTTTATTTTGGCAACCACAAATTACTTTACTAAGTGGAATGAGGTTGTCCCTCTTAAGCACGCATAGGATGAGAAGGTAATTTATTTCCTAGAAACTAATATATTTTTCATATTTGGCATTCCATTAGATATCATTACAAAAAATGGCCCAGCCTTCATTTCTGCAAATTTAACTCAATTTGTGGTTATGATGCAAACCCCCACCTCACCTAGGGTCCACTGACCTCCTGGTCTAAGGATCTTAAAATATATGAGCTGGATTAGCTCTTCAGGCCCCTGCTAGAAACCAAAACTACTTTACACAGACCCCTTTTCTCATTAGGCGCATGTGTTGTGATACCCACGGGCTCCTGTTAAGCCCCTGCTCCCTATTTGAAAATTTGAACACTTCGGACCTCTTGGAGGTTTCCAATACACCACACCTCGACTCTCTCGGAGCGTCTATCCTCTGGTCTGCACATTACCTGCCACCATGTATACCTTACTTCGACGGCTACGATGTGCTCCCTTTAGGAGCTTCGGGAAACTTTCAACCCTTCAAACCTGCTTCTTCCCAAATGGCCATTCCTCTGAACCACCTTGATCCACTAACACGTCACTTTGCCAATGAACGACCTTGATTCAAATTTAGCCCTCGGGACTTCGACAGTCCCCGCTCCTTTGTGCTTCAAAATATCAAATGTGTGAAGTCCGAAGGACTTCCACTGCTATCCATCATGCAACTTCTCTTGATCTAATGGTTGGTGTATCCTACACCCAGATTCAACGGTGGGGACCTGGTTCCTATGTGCACACTCCTTCTCCAACTGGACTCCTAACCGATGATCCAGATCGTTCAACTCCACCGATTCAATAGTGCCTATAGCTCCTCCTCCAATTTATTTCATGCTCCTCCCAAACTTGGGATATTTTAAAATACTCAACGGCTATAGCCTTTGAACCTCCCTCTGCAAGCCCGACCACTTGGCCACTACATTGGTGTTCTTAGAAACGTTGACTCTCCAAAGCTTGTCTACTTCGAGGTGATTTGAACCTCGAGTGCCTCCTCTAAACACCTCCAACCCTTCAGACTTAGAATGTTTTCTATGTCCCTCCTATGCAACTCTTGTAGCCGCTATCTCTTCTGTGCTTTGTGATTTGAAGGGTTTCGAATCCTGGTGCACATCTTGCACAGTTTCTTTAGGTTAAGTTCTGGGAAAACTTTTCCCACATGCTCTCCTTGCACTCTCCTTCCTTAGGATGATTTCAACACTCTTCTCAATTTCGACCCTATGCACTCCTTGCATGAGTCTTTCTCAGGGAACTTATACTCAAATGGTTATCTGTGTGAACATTTCACCACTTTGTGCACTCATTGCATTGCCTCTCCCGATCTTGACTGTAGCATGAAAATCCTGAAGGATATTGACCCTTTTTCTCCTTTAAAAGGATCCTTCGTGCCCTCCTGGTAGCCTCCTTCGTAATGCACTCCTTGCATATCTCTTCTCCAGAGTGTTCAACAACTCTGGGTGTGCTTTCTCCTGCATAGACTTTTCCCTGCAAGGTGTTCAACAACCTTGAGGCTCCTCTCGAGTTTTGTTTTCTCAGGTGTGCCCTCCTGGCATGTTATTCTCTGAACTCGAAGAAAATCTCATACACACACTCCTTGTGTTGGCTACAAAGTTCAATACTATGTCGTGCACTCCTTGCACAGCCTAAAGAACCCAGAACAACTTAAAAAACTCTCAAACAGATAGTGAAATCTATCTAATTCTTGCAAGGGAAACATACATACATCCATGGAATTCATAAACACACATAAAGCATTCAGAAACAACCATCCATCATATTGATAAACACACAGAGATTCATAAACATTCACCACACAAGAATTGATAAACAATGCAACCTAGTCATTTGTATTAATATCATAATGTCAAATACAATGTGTGAGCTCAGACTGATACAGAGTCTTGTCTCTCTCCTCTCCTTACCCCTTACTTGAATGAATCCATTTCGATACAAGATATTTTTTTACAAAAGAGGGGCTCCTCGATCTCTCCCTCCAACTCACCTAACTCTCATTAATTACATTGAATTATATTCAATGGCCATCTAGTCCGAATCAAATCTAGATCCCATCAGCCTGTCAGCCATTAAAGGAGACTTTATCTACAACCTGTACAAAGGCATCAACTCGTCTCGTCCATCCTTTCAACATTTGATTGCATTTAATTTTGCATTTGAAATTTAAAAAATGAGGGGAAAATGAGAGGGTTGCAACCTCTCCCCTCTTTTAATGCAGGTGGATGTGCTAGATAGCTGGCATGTGTTGAGGTGGAGCAATGCTCCTACATCATACTCCACTGCTGGGAAAATCATGAGCTCCTTCTAATGAGATCCTCTTCTCTATTGTTGAAATCCCCCTGAATCCCAAACTCTCCTTTGGAGTTGTCCTCCTGCTCATGTGCTTTGTTGATGTTGTTATTGTTTCCCTACCAGTCTTGTAGGATTCCTTTTGTTCAGCTTCTTGTGTTGACTTCAACATCAGCCTCCTTACCTCTTCAATGACCTCTTCTAGCCATTCTATTGGATGGATCCCTAGCAGTATTCTTTGTTGCACCTTCTTCTCATGTTGATCAATGGGCATATCAACTTGATCTCCCATGCTACCTTCATCTCTTGTGGCACTAGCTTTCCACTCTACTACAGAAGCCAATACTGCAATCTCATCACTGATTTTTTACTCAGCTATCTCCTCTAGTAGATTAACTTATGTCAGTTCTTCTACTGGTACAACTCCATCTTCCTCTAGTTTCTCCTCATGCACTGCTTCGATCTGCATGACTGTCTCCTAGAAGTATTCTTCTAATTCTGGATTGTTCATCCAAACCTCCAACAACTTCAACAATGTCTCCCATGGAGTGAGCATGTCATCCGAATTCTCTTCCTCTTCTTCTTCTAGGGTAGACTTTAGTATATGCTCATTTTCCTTCTCTATGACAGTCACTGCTGGCTATCCTTCTGTTGATTAATCTTCAACACATGCTCTGGCCTCAACTGGTCTGCTCTGAAGGTATATATGTATTCCCCCAATGATCATAAAACACCTATGATCCTTCTCCATCAACACACCTTGCTGATATGAACTCTCAACTAAGTTCAAGTCTCCTCCCATGCCCAATTGGAAAATTGGTATTTCTCTCATGCCCTTCTGGAAGTCTATGAGATCAACCAATCTCATCTCATTGCCCACCCAAAAATTTGAATGCTCATCGCTTCCCTCCTGGAATTCTATGATATATCTTTTCTATATCCTTTCCTCATCACTGAGGATTTCTCTGAATTATGGCTCACATATGCAAAACAACTCCTATTTTGTGTCACTGAGGGTTTTAGCATGCCTCAGCCACCTCCTCAAATATTGGCACTGCCTCCAGACCAACAACTTATGAACATTCCACTTTTATTTCCTCTTCAAAGATCATTCGTACCTCCAACGTACTTGTGATTCTTGTTGCATCTTCAATGCTAGCCTCTCCATTTATTCTCTTATCTCACTGAGATCCCAATTTTTGCCTTTCTTTTCTATTGGCAGTCTCCTCTTTCTCGACCTCTCCTATGGCTTTCAGTATCCATTTTTACATCTGCCTTTATCCCACTTGGTTGTATGTTGTCTACTCTGCAACTGAGAGGGCCTCCATCTTTAGCTATAACCCACATGGATGTTTGCTTGATGTTGCACACTTGCAAGCAATCACACATAGAGAATTCACACCCTGCCTTCCCTCACCTGCTATCTACAAGAAAAATTAAACTTCTGATACTACTTTATGTTATCATATTATCTCTTTTTACCTTTTCCTATTGTCTGCAAGAAATTTTTTTCTTTGATACCACTTGATGGTGTTTGACTATCTATTTTGTCTCCTCCTTTGCCTACGATATGAAAACAAAATTTAAGCTCTAATACCACTTGATGTAAACCCCCACCCTCACCTAGGGTCCACTAACCTCCCGGTCTAAGAATCTTCAAATATCTAAGCTAGATTATCTCTTCGGGCCCCTGTTGGAAACCAAAACTACTTTACACATTCCACTTTTATCATCAGGTGTAAGTCCTGTGAGACCCTCAGGCTCCTGTTAATAGCCTACTCCCTCTTTAAAAATTTGAATACTTCGGGCCTTTGAGCTTCGGAGGTTTCTGATACACCACACCCCAACTCTCTTAGAGAATTTATCCTTCATTCTATGCATTACCTGCCACCATGTATACCTTACATCAACAGCTACGATGTGATCCCTTTCAGAACTTAGGGAAACTTGCAACCCTTAGGACTTGCTTCTTCCTGAATGACGAGTCCTCTGAACCACCTTAATTCACTGACACATCACTTCGCTAATGAACGACCTCGATTCAAATTCTGGCCTCAGGACTTTGGCAGTCCCTGCTCCTTTGTGATTCAAAATCCCAAATGTGCGAAGTCCGAAGGACTTGCACTGTTATCCCTCGTGCAATTTCTCTCAATCTAACGGTTGTTATAACCTACACCCATATCCCATGGTGGGGACCTGGTTCCCTTTGTTCACACTCCTCCTCCAGCTGAAATCCTAATCGATGATCCAAATCATTCCACGCCAATGATACAATGGTTCCTGTGGCTCCTCCTCCACGCTACTATGCGCTTCTCCCGAACTTGGGATATTTTAAAGTACTCAAAGGATGTGGCCTTTGAACCTCCCTCTGCAAGCTCGACCACTTGGTCACTACACTGGAATTCTTAGAAATGTTGTCTCTCTAGAGCTTGTCTACTTCGAGGTGATTCAAACCTGGAGTGCCTCCTATGAACACCTCCAACCCTTCATACTTAGAAGGTTTTCTATGTCCCTCCTCTACAACTCTTGTAGCCACTATCTATTCTGAGCTTTGGGATTTTAAGGGTTTTGAATCCTAGTGCACATATTGCATAGTTTCTTCAGGTTGAGGTCTGGGATGGATTTCCCCACGTTCTCTCCTTGCACTCACCTTCCTTAGGAATATTTCAACACTCTTCTCAATTTCATACCTGTGCGCTCCTTGCAAGGATATTTCTCAAGGAACTTATACTTGAACGGTTATCTATGTACAACTTGCACCACTCTATGCACACATTGCATTGTCTCTCCTGAGCTTGATTGTATCTTGAAACTCCTGAAGGATATTTTCCCTTTTTCTCCTTTAAAAGGATCCTTCGTGCCCTCTTGGCAGCCTCCTGCTCAATCCACTCCTTGCAAAGCTCTTCTCTAGAGTGTTCATTAACTCTGTGTGTTCTTTCTCCTGCACATATTTTCCCCTCCAAGGTGTTGATCAACCTTGAGGCTCCTCTCGAGATGTGTTTTCTCTCGTGTTCCCTCCTGGAACTTTCTTCTCTGCACTCGAAGAAGATTTCCGACACACACTCCTTGCATTGGCTATAGAGTTCAATACTCCATCATGCACTCCTTGCACAACCTAAATAACCCAGAACAACTTAACAAACTCTCAAACATATAGTGAAATCTATCTAATTCTGGCAAGGGAAAGCATACATACATCCATGGAATTCATAAACACACATAAAAAAAATCAGAAACAACCATCCATCATACTAATAAACACACAGAGATTCATAAACATTCACCACACAGGAATTGATAAATAGTGAAACTTGTTTATTTGTATTAATATCAGAATGTCAAATACAATGTGTGAGCTCGGACTTCTACAGAGTCTCAAATATCTCCTCTCCTTACCCCTTACTCGAATGAATCCATTTTGATACAAGATATTTTTTTACAAAAGAGGGGATCCTCGAGCTCTCCCTCCAACTCACTTAACTCTCATTAATTACATTGAATTACATTCAATGGCCATCTAGTCTGTATTGGATATAGATCCCATAAAATAGTCAGCCATTAAAGGTGACCTTATCTCAACCTATACAAAGGCATCAACTCGACACTTCCAGCCTTTCAACATTTGATTTCATTTAATTTTACATTTGAAATTTAAAAAAACAGGGCAAAGTGAGAGTGTTGGGGCCTCTCCCTCTTTGAATGCATGTGGATGTGCTAGATATCTGGTGCGTTTTGAGGTGGAGTGATGCTCATGCATCAGGTTAAATCAGGGGTCAAACATTTCACTTCATCAGTCTATTTCCCCCAAGGAAATGGGAAATGTGAATCCACTAACAAGAATCTGGTTAGAATCATCAAGAGGACCATAGAGGATAAACCTCGCAAGTGGCACACACTTCTCACTTACACTCTCTGGGAATATCGCACAACCACTAAGGCAAGCACATGATGTATTCCCTTTCAGCTCGCATATGTCCAAGATATTATTATTCCTACTAAGATGGAGATTTCCTCCTTATGACTGATGTTTCATATTGAAGAATTAAATTCTTCCAATGTTCCCCAAAGGATAAATGAATTGTTATCCTTGGAAGAAGAAAAGAATTTTTCCTTAGAGAACATAAAGATAAGGCAGCAAACTATGAAAAAATATTTTAACAGATGAGAAAAAAAATTTGAATTCAAGATTGACGAAAAAATTCCTACTATCGAACACAATTCATGCTGAGAGAGGAAGACACTCAAAGTTCCAAAAACTATGGCTAGGTCCTTTTAAAATCGCTTTTATCCTAAGTGAAAACTCATACCTTCTAAAGGATTTGGAAGAGTGATTGTTCTCTTACATCACCAATGGTTCCCACTTGAAACATTACGTTAAACCAGACTAATTATCAACACTTGTTTAAAATGACTTCTGTATATAGTATTTTGTTTTACTGTTTTCCTTTTTATGTTGTTTTGTTGAGTTTTAAATTTCTGTTTTTTTTTTTTTAATTTATCATAAATAAAGTCTGGAACAATTTTTCCATAATAATGTCATTCTGTAAGTATTCTTGATCAATAAGAAATAATGTATACACATTTTTCGTGATGTCCTCCTTTCATACATCACTAAAATTGTTTTTTTCTTTCAACATTGTTGTAGGATAGTTGATTTTGTCCTCTTCCCTGCTTCTTCTATCCCTTTCTTCCCTCCATCTTGAGATCTAAAGAGAAAATCAGAAACATTCTCCTTTAAACTTTTAGAAGTATTATATGTTACATATTGTTCAAATGTTATCCATACAGGACCAACCCCCCTCATACGTACCACTTTCCATAAGTTATTCCCAAAGTCTTGTGTCATCATTTCCCTTAAGCCATATTTTCCCCCCTATTGAATAACTATTCTTCAGCAATTTTTTCTATCATCAACTTATATTGGTCTATTAAACCAGACATACTAATTTTTGAATCTGTTAAAAACAACTTTCCCTGTGGATTCACCAATTTGTTGATTCCCAAAAGTGCAACATAATACCCCTACCTGCAAATGTGTTGCAATGCCTATTTATTTATATACATATACTTAATAATATACTATATAAGTGGGGACCCCTTGTAGATCATGGTAAAAAAGAAATGCTTCTCTGAATTTTACTCATGACAACTTTACGAAGAATATTATAGTTGAGAAAACACAAGAATTCAAACAATATCTCTCATGCAATCAATAATAATAAGGGTTGATAATTTAAAAGTCAAAAGAAAGTGACAAGCACTGGGTTATAACTATTATGCATATGATTTGGAATATGGTTAAAATTTGGATTTCAACTCACACTCACTTTGGTTATAACATGTTGCATTCATGATATTGGTTATATTATGTGGACAATAGATATGTCTTATGCAATTGTTCGAGCTCAAATAATCCTTGCAAAGTGGAACTGTTTAGAAATATGGGACATATTATATAATTTATGTTGGTATAAAAACTATGGAAAAGAGGGTTTTCGTTTCAATCTTGCGAAATGGAAGTGACATGTTTATTTTTTAATATGGTTGATTAATGCAAATGATGATTTTTTGGATGTATTACACCCTAGCTATGGTTGATGGAAATTAATGTGGGTGGAGAAGAGACGTGAATTTATTGCAGGTCGTTCTTACCCCCACCTTGAGCTCACCACCCTCACCTTCTTGCACATTTGGTTGCTCTAGTTAGTTTTCCTTTGTTTCGCTTGGCTGTTGGAGAATAGTGGTGGTCTTTGGTTCTTTTTGGTGCTTTACTCACAAGTATGGTGACTCTCGCCCTTCCATTCATCATTCTAGCCTCGTTCTAGATAGAATCTCTGTGTCGACTCTTAGAATTCGTATGCAGCATGATTTCTTTCTGACAGATATGGTGGTTGGATGTGTGTTCTATCTATGAAAATGATATTGGTTGGTGTTTCGAATACTGCAAATCGGAATTTGTTTTAATGCTCCTTCATGTGAAAGTATTTGGTTATGGTTGCGTCGGGTTGGATGACTGGTTATTATTTCCCCTTATTGTTGATACAGTTATGGAAATTTTTGTTTGTTATCACCCGCATATCGAGATAGAATTATGAAGGGTTTTTATGGTAAACAAAAGGCACATTTGTGTTCTAGGTTCTCTTTGTGGTTATTCTTACCTCCTACTCCATTCATGAGAGAGTTATGGCCCTGATGAGACACCATTCCACATTTTAAATGAATGCAAAGTTGGTTTTTACCTCACGGCCACCTTGGAAGCTACTGTGTCAAACCTTGTTGGAGATTTTGGTTTCATCTTACAAACCCCACTTTCCAAGTTGTCTTACTCACCTGGTTGTTCAGACATTGTTCTCCCTTGTTGTGGTTGTTGTAAACTTGAACTTGAGTTGTGAATGGGTTATATATTGACCCAATGGTTGAGAGATTTGATGCTTGCATACCTCCTTGGTCCATTGGTTGATTACCTACAGGAGTTCTATCATTTTGAAGACTGTATCGTGAAAAAATAAAATGAATGCCAAGTTTTCGAACCCGACCTATCACATAGAAAATACTAGAAATAGATACCATCCCTGTATGTTGAATATTTGTTGGCCTTGTTATATGCTTTATGTGGTCCTTTTAAATAATGTAAGATAATTATGTTGATATTCCATCATAGGATTGGGGGAAGAAATCAAAGAATATGTAATTGTTCAAAACGTACTAAGATCTCTTCCTATGAGATTTGACCCTAAGATATCAGCACTAGAAGAAAGATCAGATCTAAACTCAATAAGCATGGATGAATTACATGGAATATTCACAACATATGAAATGAGAACTAAACAGGAAAATTCAGATATAAAATAATCATCCTTCAAAGGATCCAGAATGTCAAAGCAAAAGGGAAGGAAAAAATAAGAACATATCAGCAACAGTGACGCCTCGGAAGATAATGAAGAAGTGGCCAACTTTGTCAAAAGACTGAACAAGGGAACCGATGGTAGGTATAGAGGTAAGCTTCCTTTAATTTGTTTTAATTGTGATGGTATTGTTCATTTTGGTAACAAATGTCCTTATAATAAAAAGATAAATAATGAAGGTTACTCAAAAGGAAAACAAACATATAAAGGAAAAAGAACCACAAAGAAAGTTTTCAAGAAAATCTTATGCACCAAAAAAGACATATCATCATCAGATGAAGATGAAGTCAGTGACATTGAGACATAAAGAGTTATATTCATGGTAGTAGAAGACTCTGATAAAGAAGACTCTGAAGAAGAATATGAAGAAGTCGAAGAAGAATATGAAGAAGTCAAAGAAGAAATTGAAGAGGCGAAAGTTGACTACCAAGAGGAATTAATATGTGACATAGAAGTTATCAGAAGAGAAAAGAAGAAAAACAAGAAACTACAAGAAGAACTAGACAAGAAAGAAGAAACTCAAGAACTAGAACAAATGATCACAAATTTGAAGGTTCAAATAGAAGAAGATAAAAGAATTGAAGAAGCACTCAAAGAACATCTAGAAGAAAAAGACAAGATCATTGGAAATTTGGAAGCAGATATTGTCACATTAAGAAAGGATATTCAAAAGAAAAATATGCAGAACAACTCAAAAGTTTTGGATGACATTAGTAGTCAAAAATCTCATCATGACAAATCCAGACTTGGATACAATCAGAAAAAAAAATGATCAAGGTCCAAAATAATAGAGCCAGAAACATATCAAAAAATCTATGCATAAACAATCAAGGGGGGGTAGGAACATCTATAAGGAAGATTACAAGGACACTCCTCCACCGAGAAGATTCAAATTTCAGAATCAACAACCAACATATAGGCCTCAGGAAGAAGTGGAATTTATAAGAGTACCTCCTTTCAGAAGATCTTCAACTCCTAGGTATCAAACTATCTTTTTTGGTTTATGTTATGCATGTAATAATTTTGGACATAAAGATGTGAATTGCAGAGATAACAACAGGGACACAAATAACTTTAAAATTCATACACAAAGGGGTTATCCAAGAAGGCCTAGTGAAACATAGAGAAGAAGTTACAACAGGTTTGAATCTTTGAGCACTAAAGTGGAATGTTACAAATGTAACAATTTTGGACACATGGCCAAAGATTGAAGAATGGCAGTCACTCCTAGAGAACCGCAATAGAATAATAATAGTCACGAACAGGAACCTCAGAAAAGAACATGGATAAGAAAGAAAGATCAGTATAGAAATGAAGAATGCACACTCGCTCTACAAGATAAGAATAAGAAACGTGGTTGGTATGTTGACAGTGGTTGTTCAAAACACATGATAGGTGATAGAGACATGTTTCT
>JASDQU010305410.1:2285-15169 GCA_032191745.1 Picea mariana
ACAAAAGTGGTCAAAATTTCTCAAACTTGAATCACTCAACACCATACACTAGCCTCTAAGTTGTTTTGTAGACAAAATGTCAATCTTTGAAATTCACCACTAAAAAATGAATGCCAAACACTTATCATCCACAATTGGGTTGGGTTGTTTTAAATTATGATGTTGTGATTTGCATATATATACAATGGTCACAATTTTATGCTACTTACAGTGGTCACATTTTTATTTTTTAAGACACTTTGGCATGCTCTCATTTTTCATTGTCTGACTAGTAGATTTCATCATGTTATCATAGATTTCGTCATGAATTTTTTATATTTTAGATACTCCTTATTAATAGTGTATAAACAAGTTACATCAACTAGAAACTAAAGTTAATCACTATATCTAGAATTGTGTGTGATTATAAAAAATTGAGAGAAACAACATCACATATAAGAAAAGGGTATGTGGATTTTATTGAGAAAGTTGAAACAAATATGCTTTATTTATATTAGAAGATTATGGTATATAATCATAAGTTCATTTGTTAAAGGTGATTAGTCATAAGCCAAGAAAGTTAAAGGTGGCTAACCATAAGCTAAGATGGTTGAAGGTGGCTAACCATAAGCTAAAAATAAAAGAGGGAAGAAAATGACAATCAATTACTATCATTTCACCAATCAGGGTTGAGTTGCAAGAGCACTTCCATATCTTTATCAATGAAAAGAGAGAGACATTCTAGATACAATTGAAGGTAAAAGGGTATGTGGATTCTATAAACCTAGAATATTATGGAATCCACATACCCTTTTCCATAGAATATACTAACTAGATCCAAAAACCAAAGACATGAAATATGGTACTACACATATAATATATTATCAAGGAAAAAACAAGCTACATGAAATTTGGACATTTGAACAAAAATTAACAAGTTAAATGAGTACATCAATAAAAAAAAACATACTAACCTTGCAAGTTCAAAATCCGAGCTATGTAGATTGAGAATTGGATTTGTTCAACCGATGGGTGATGGAAAAAATAAACATCTCAAACAAAATCCAAGAACAGTGTCGCAACTATAGCAAGTGTGTTGCAAAGTCTCTTAAAGTCAGGTATATATAGATCAAATAATCAACTAGTCGTTAACACCGACCAATGAGATAGGCAAATGTTTCATCACTATTGCCACGAAATTTTGTGGCAATAGCGACAAAAATCTAGACCGAGTTAAAATAACCTATTTGTGGATATTGCGATGAACTTTCATGGCAATATCGACAAAAATCCCGCCCTATTTAAAAAAAAGATGAAAATAATGGAAACGTGGAAAAATATCGTGGAATAATCCGCCCATATGTAGTAGTGTTAGTGCATTTGGAATTTTTTTTGCTTGGCCTTATAAGGATCTTCGTGGTTTTCATCCTGGTCTTTTATAGAATGTTATTCCCATCAAGGAAGGCGTGAAACCAATTATGCAAGAACAACGATCTATTAACTCTGCATTTAAAACAACTTTTAAAAGGGAGTTGGAAAAATTCTTAAAGGTTGGGAGATTTTTTTCAGTCCACCCTGAATGGGTTTCCAATTGGGAACCTACTTCGAGGACTGTTGATAATATTAGAATCTATATTAATCTTTGAACTTGCAGGCAAGCTATTATGATAAATCATTTTCCTCCTCTCAATATGGAAATGGTTTTGCAGCAGGTTGTAGAGTCACACTTAGCGCCTTTACTTGACAGTTTGTCTGGTTGCAAGAAAATCGAGGTAAAAGGGGCAGATTCTCACAAAACCACTCTTATCACTTATGGGGGTACCATGTCTTACCAATACCGACTTTCTATCTTACTTGATACAGGTACTGATTTTAAAAGACCTATGCACATGACTTTTGATGAATTGGTTGGTCTCCATCTCTATCTTGATGATCTGATTGTGTGCCTCAAGGGACTGATGATTACATCAAATTTCCAAGTGTTCAGTCCTTTCCAAATTGATTTTGTCTTGGACACTAACTCTTATATCTTAAAATATTTACAGGAGAAATTGTTTTCCTACAGTGCTAACAACCCTCGTTTGAAATATTGCGAGGGACTGACGTGAAAAGTTCTAATGCTGTCTGGATTTTCTATATATTAGTAGGTTAGTTATGCCTACATTTTTGCACTATTTTCTTCTCTGTTTTACAGTAGTTTGATTTCTCCTTTTTGTTTCAAGACTTTTCTTGCCGATTCTTCATTTTGTCTTTTATTGTTGCTGTTTTAATTTCTGCATTTTTACTTTTGTCATAATTTTGTTAACTATCATCTTCTAGTTAATTTGGTGAAGATAGGATGTTGGATCAATTTTTCCACATCGACACTCCTGCGAAGCATTGTTAGTCAATAGAAATTGAGCTTACACAACTGTTATGATGTCTCCTTTGAAGGACCCTTGAAATTTTCACGTATTTCCACTGTTGTCTTGTAAAGAATTTGTTATCTCCCACTTCTTCTTGCCATTTCTTCATCCATTGAGATTTTAAGAGAAAGTCTAAAAAAAAATTCTCCTTAAAGTTGAGAGTAGATTCCGGTCGGATGATTATGCATACAGTGGTAAAAACCCCTCATGCTTAACACTTTCCATGAATTATTCTTAAATTCCCGGTCATCTTTCCATTAAATCTGCTCACTTCCCCCTGTTGCATAATCTTCCTGGTTATGTTGTATTGACCTATTGTTCTTGGTCTGCAAAACCATGAGTTCTGAGTTCTAAATCTATTGAAAACAAATTTCCCTGTGGAGTCACCAGTTTGTTTACGTTTAAAATCGTCAATGAAGTTTTTCCCACAAAGTGTTGCTAAAGCCTATTATTATAAAAGCTAAATAATACTAGTAGGTGGGACCCCTTTGTAGATTGGAGATCAGGTTGGGTCCTTATTTGATGTTGTATTGATGTTCGACACTGCTTACATGGTGGATGAGATCTTGTTTTTTTTTTACTATGGATTGGGCTTATGAAGTATTGGTTCTTTATGTTATTATGACCTATGTTATTCATTGATACCATTGTTATCTGTTCTTGGGACACCTGCACAACAAACATGTTAGTAAAAATACATAAAAATCAATTAGAAAGAAGTGAAAACCATGCAAAAAATGCAAAGGGAAGAATGTGAACTATGCTATATGCTATACTACATGCATGAAATATTAAAATGACTATGGTTAAATTCTAGCTAGCAAGTAAATGGTTATGTGATTTGATTGAGTTATATGGTTAATATGCAATGGTGATTATGTTATGGCATAAGTTGATATGGATTGCGCTATTGGTGATGGTTCGATATATGGTCACTAAATTGGATTATATAATTGATATGTAATATGGTCAGTTGGAAATGGAAGCTATGATGTGGGTGGCACGTTTGATGCAATTTCCAAGGAATGGTTTAAATGAATTGTTGGTAGATTAATGGTTGGCATGTACTATTGAATTAAATTGATTATGGTTAGAGGTGATGTGCATTTGTTGAATGTCACCCTTACTCCTTCTGTTCGCCGCCACCCTAGTCGAGCTATTGTTCAACCTTGTTGTTGTGGTTATGCTCTGATTTCTTAGTAGAGAGGAACCGCTCAGCCATCTAGCGTTTTAAGATGTTTGATTACATGTATGTCTTTTTTTGGCCATTCATGAGTCTGCTCTGGTTATGAAATGATTATTGGCTTGGGTGTATTGGTTTGTGCTTTCCTTAAGTATTTCAACTGTGTAAAATTGTGATTTTGGAATGAAGCGTTGATAGTTCTTTCTAAAATAATCTTGAATTGTTAGTGTTATTGGTCATCTTGGGTGTTAGAAGCCATAAGGGATCTATGTTACTGTTGTTGGTTTAGTTGGAGTTTTTTTGTTTGGTCTTGGGTGGCTGGATGTCCTCACGCATTTGTTTCACTATTTCCAGTCTTTGAATTTTATGGGGTTTAATGTTTGGAAGCTCTCTATGTCACTGTGTCTTGAGAATTGGTTTGTTTCCACCACTAAAGGTTATGCAATGGGTTATTTTGTTCTTTCTCGGCCTTGTATTCATTTCAACATTGTGGTTGTTTGATTGAGAACCACGAGGGTTGTACCCTATGTGTGTTAAGTATCATTACTGGCCAAGTTGGAGCCTTTCTCCTATGTTATATCCATCTTGTTATGGGATTTCTTACCTGTCCATGAATAAGTCATGGTTCTCTCTGTGTATGCACCATTGGTATCAAAGGTTTTCACCATTGAAGGGAGTTGCCTCTAGATTTTCCTATGTTGGTCATAGAGAATACCCTTAACTCCACAGGTATGACAGTTTATAGAGAAGACTGGCATGGTACGTCGAGTTTACTACTTGGTTATTGCTGGATTGTTGTGTGTTTTCAACAAAATTGGGTACAGACTCGCCCAATTGGTCTTATGATTGTCATGTTGGTTTGATATGTAGTCACTGCCTGTTTTATTAAAATAAATAACCCTACATTGTTAATTGGGCAGTCCAGATACACAATCACTCTCCTTGTGTTTTATAACTTGGTATTGTTTATTTAAGAAGGTAATAGCCTTGCTCCATGTTGATGTGTGGTTGCCACAACATGTTTGGTTGATTGGTTGATACACAGTCACAGTATTTTTGCACTAAGGATTATTTGGATGTTTAACTTGGCATTGGTTACAATTTCTAATTGATGCTCGCGCATACTACATTTTTGTGTGTGGTGTTTCTACACAACGAATAAATGGTCATTGTAACTATGAGTTATCTTGGGGCCAAATGGTTATTGCAATCGGGATGACTATGGCAATCCATCCACTGTATGCATTATTATTATTTGATTGCATGAGCCTGAGTTTACACATCATGGTTGGTCACAGTTTGATTAATTTGAAACAACATTGTATTAGATTGATAGCTCGAAACGATGGGTTAAGTTAATACTCTGACTGTCTATTTAGAATTTTAAAATGGGAATGTCGCATCGTGGTGTTTTGGGTGGCTCCCCACTGTGTATAATATGGATATTTTTGGGTTCCACACTCAGATATAGTCATAGATTTTTAAGCATGACTTTGTTGCTCTTCGATTATTTGTTTTATGAAGATAGACATGTTGTCGATACCTCGTTGTGTTGGATGGATAGCCCAGCAGTAGCAGTGTCTTAGTTGAATTACAGTGATGGTTTCTTGGTTACAATCGATTGTTGTTGTCTTTGAGTAGTAATCGTTCCCCCCCCTCCTCATCATATCATGTTTCACTCAATACAAACCCCTCACAAATCCCAAGACCCTTTATTCACCCCCCGCTCATTGATAAACAATAAAACAATTTGTATGGATTGGATTGCATGATTCTGATACATCATTGAGCCAAATCTGTTTCATATTTTTGAGAGTTGTCGTGTATGGTTATTTAAAAGACTATTTGCTAATCAATCATGCATGCAGGAATGAGTTTTTTCAACCAAGGTAGCCTTGGCTGAGGAAACATAGGGAGAGGTAATTGGAATAGGGGTCCAACAAGGCCTAGGTTCTCCATACATTTTGATGATGATTCACAAGAGCTTGGCCAGTTGTTTTAGGCTGGATTTTTCAATTGGATTGGGTAGGGAGTAGTCCAAAATAGGCCTGAAAGTCCTCCTTTCCAAGTTTCGTAAGACCCTGGTATCCCTGTGCCTCCTCACGTCTCATTGCAACCCGAGGTTCCTGAAAATGATGGATGGCAAGATATTTTCCACCCGACAGTCTCCCAACATCTTGGCTAGCACAATTTGTCCTTTCCTTCTCCTCTACCTAACAACTAGATTGTCCAAGTTGCTCCCCACTCACCAGTGCAATCCTCCCATGCTAACAAGAGATTGAAAAATGAGGCCCACCATGCCCTTGACAAAGGAAAAGCCATTGCTTCCCCTTCCTCACCCTCCAATGGCTCTGACAAATCTATGTCTTCCGGGGTGCATTTGAAGGACGATTGTTCCCACGTGATCAGTGATATTAGGCCTAAGGGATCGACACAGTCAAAGGCAAATTCAGGAAAATCAATGGGTGACAACAGCAATCAAGGAAATATTTCATCACAGAGTGGGAAATACGATTTTTTATTTTTTTATTTTTATCTATTGTTGATGACAGCTGACTTCAAGAAACTTTGGACAACATGTTTTATTTTTGGTTACATGAGTAATATTTTTTTTGAAAATAATTTCAAATGTCATGAGCTAAAATGTCAAATGTGGATATGTGGATGGGAGACACAAGGAGATGTTTACTTAACTAAATAGTTATGTTATGATTGTTATGATTTCTATGAGCTAAAGGAAGTCACAAGTGTCAGTGTTTCATGGAAACCTACACAGGAGATCTAACTAAAGCAAGTACAAACAAAGCTTATCAAGAAAGGAAGAGAGATTCAATATGGAAGAATGAGAAAATATATTCACACTACTCCAATGAGCTGATGATTGATACATAGATCATGATCAATATGATACAATGAATGAGTGGAATACACTCATATATGGGGAAAAACATTCCATAATTGATAAAAACAATCAATCAGTTAGCTTTCCTTAGGAATGCATGCATGCATAATAGTGATGGTAAAAATATAAAGTCTAAAATAGAACTAGTCAGTTAACTCCCACTGAACTAGTGTGTTGAAAATAGAAATTTATCCAACATCCCCCCTGAACATCATTATGGAGTAGAAAATGAGTCCTGGATACTAGGCCATTTTAGGTACTCATTTACAATGAAACTAATGAACACCGAATAAAAGTGAGGAAAGAGGGAAAACCACATAGGAACAAAACCCTCTCTCAAAATATAATGTATCAAAAGAAGAAAATGACAATTGCTAGGAAACTGTGTTCTTCACTACAAGACGATCCTGCAAAGTCTAAAACTTCTGCTCACTGAGAGTCTTCATGAAGATGCATAAATATCGATGGATCTGATGAATCGCTTTGGAAACTTGTCGGGCCTTGTACCTCTTGATCCTGTGGACCCATCTACACCTGAAAATATTCCTTTCTGGTGGAAGTGGAACCACATGCAAAGTATGTTTATTTAGGAGTGAGTCGTACTCCTTCTGCATGGTTGCATGCTATAATGGATTTACTACAACTCTATATGCTGAGATCGAGTCCTCCTTGAATCCAATGGATTCCCTGTAAGGTTGTCTGCTGCCTGAAGTGTGGTATGTGCCTTCTTGGGCATCTGATGAAGCTTCGGTGCTGGCTTCTTATCTGGATGTACTACATGCTTATTTCCATGTACAAAATATGAGTGTATGAAATCATCTCTGATGTATGAAACTAATGGAAGCATAGGATTATATGAATGTTGCACTGGAGGTGCATGCAAAGTACTCTCCTTATGTGTAAGTATAATAGAGGAGTCATCATCAGAAAAATTAGTGAATTTATACAACCTTGACTTGTGATCCACCTCACCAATTGCAATGATGGAATTGTCATGCATGTCAATTACTGAAACTGAATCTGATGTAAATTCAACCCTTTTACCTTTCTGAGTGATCTAATAAACTGAGAGCAGATTCATAGAAAGCTTTGGAACATGTACAACATTCTCAAAACTGCCATTGTGGAGTTCCACTCTCCCTTCTCTTGCTACTGCTACTGAAGTATCATCCCCCATGAGAATAGGGGGTCTTAAGCATGGACTCAAGGAAGAGAAAACTTCCTCTTTCACTGCCATATGAAAGGATGCACCCGAATCTATAATCCATGAATCAGATGAGGAATTAATTGCAACTAGAGCATGATGATTACCTTTCTTAGGAGCGGGATCTTCTTTCTTCTTCTTCTTGACTCCCTCTGGAATGAAGTTTCCAAGGTTGTCCTTCTTAAGTGCTTGTTCCATAAGATCGATATGTTTCTTCATGCATGTGGATTCTTCATGATTCGGTTTATTGCAATATCTGCACTGCTTTCTCTTCTTCTTCTTCCCTTTGGAATTTTAAGAATTTTTGGAATCTGAAGAATCCTTGAAGGGTTTGGAATATCCCTCCTTCTTTGACTCTGGATGTAATAACTCCTTTCGTTTCTTCTTCGATTTATGAGTGTATGACCCTTTTCCATAATGCATGGTGAGTGCATGTGCTTTCGGATATTTCATGAGGCCCATCTGTACGAGTTTTGTCTGCTCTTGTGTAAGAGACTCAATGGACTAAGCCAACGTAGGCATTTTCCAATTTGTTCCAAAAAGACACTTGTTAGAATGGAAATTAGAGACATATACAGCGTATTTTGTTCCTAGCTTGGCCAAGATTGTTAGAATAAGTTGTTTCTCTTGTGTAGACTTATCAATACCACATTCACCCAATATTAATAGCAAATATTTAAATTTAGTAAAAAAATCTTGTATATTATAAAAACTTTTAGGGTCTAAGGTATTCAACTCTACCTCAACCATATGACCTTGCATCTCATCTTGCTTTCCAAAGAGTCCTTCCAAGGTGGTCCAAATCTCGTTTGGAGTCTTGCATGCGGCAACATGAAACCACAAATCAGTGGAGATTAACTCAAGAAGTAGTCTTGTGGCCTCATCCTTACGGTTCACCCATCTCATCTTCTTAATCACTGATGTAGGTTATGTTTTTATCGCCATTGTCAAATTATATAGTCCTTTTCTTTTGAGTTGGAATGTCACCTTGGGCTTCCAATCAAAATTATTGTATGGTGTGAGGATTACCACAAAGTTTGACTGTATAATAGTTGTCATATCCATCTCTCCCACTATTTCTAAGAACCCCTAAAAATTTACTCTCAATCTGCAAGTGAAAAATTAAGAAATCATGACAGAAATGGCACTTTAAGTGAAAATTCGTATCAGTTTCAAGAGATGATCTTGCGACTTACTTTCTGAGCAAACGGTGAGGAATCTCGCCAAACGGTTGAAAACCCACTTCCAAAATGGGTCTTTTTACTTATCACACTGGTTGTTTCCTCAAAAACTTAATATTTTTGGGAGCAATCACTGTACAAAGGTATGGCCATGGATTCGTATCAATTTGAGGAGGCTATCTTGTGGCTTACTTTCTGAGCAAACGGTGAAGAATATCACCAAACGGTTGAAAACCCACTTCCAAAATGGTCCGATTTGCTTTCATAGTTGGTCGTTTCCTCAAAAAAATAATATTTTGGGAGGAATAACTGTTGAAAGGTATGACCATGGATTTAGCTCGTCCAAACCATGATTTTCCTTATTCTTTGGCTTGTTTGGCTTGCTCCAAGCAGCATAGCTCTGAAACCATGTCAATGTTTCATGGAACCCTACACAGGAGATCTATCTAAAGAAAGTACAAACAAATATTATCAAGAAAGGAAGAGAGATTCAATATGGAAGAATGAGAAAATATATTCACACTACTCCAATGAGATGATGATTGATGCATAGATCATGATCAATATGATAGAATGAATGAGTGGAATACACTCATATATAGGGGGGAAAATTCCATAATTAATAAAAACAATCAAGCGGTTAGCTTTCCTTAGGAATGCATGCATGCATAATAGTGATGGTAAAAATAAAAAGTCTAAAATAGAACTAGTCAATTAACTCCCATTGAACTAGTGTGTCAAAAATAGAAATTTCTCCAACAACAAGGAGTCCCACCTACTAGTTATTATTTATTTATGACCTTTATTATGATTATTACTTTTTCCCCCTAACTAAAGTTGGTTGAGTCTTTTAATTAACTTAACTAATGAGTTGGTTCAACTACTTCAACCAATTCTAAATTGTTTAAAAGAAAAAGGTAAGGGAGGAACAAAGTAGATAGAAGCAGGAAGCATATTAAGGTTTTCTCTTTGAGTTTATGTTGAGATAGTTCAGTTTTCATTCATTCATTATTAATCAGAAGCCTAATTATCTTTTATGATAGCAGGGTCTCATTGTAGAAAACAATAGTCAAGGATGAATCACATCATTCAGAGTCATGTTAAATTGAGTTTGTACAATCAGATATTTACACTTGTGTTGGTTGAATTATTGTGTGTTTCCACAACATGGGATGAGTTGGAATGGTGGTCGTTGTCCGATTATTAAATAACGAGTCAGGGTTTTACAATTCAAATCTGGATTATTGGGTTGGCTTTCCACTATACATGTTTATTTCATTTTAAATGACAGACCCAATTGCAGTGACAGTATGTCTTCATTGATTTTGAAACATGACTTTTGAGTGTATTTGTTGGCTGAAGTAATGTGTGGGAAGTGGTTGATTCTAATGGTTAACAGAGTGGAAATTTTTACTATTATAACATTTCATAATTGTTATAAGATGCAAGGTGGATAAATGAAAGGAATAAAATTCCCTTACAGATCATGTGGAATGCATATTGTCTTGTGATGGCATTGTGTTGGACATTTGATTATGAACAATGAACTAGTTGAATACACAGTAATTATTATTTGGTCACAATGATTGTTGGTTAGTGCATATCCCTTTAACATAATGAATATATGGATTACTTGATTAATTTTGTGAATAGTACCTTCTCTCATTCCCCGCCATTATTTCTCTTTCCTCTAATTACAACCCCAATGCCTTCCCACATTCATTTTTCACTCCCTGTTTTAAAATTAATTACAGTCAAGAAAATTCTATGTTAAAGTAGTTTTGTAGTAGCAGTGTCTTGGTTGAATTACAATGATGTTTTCTTGGTTATAGTTAATTGTTGTTGTCTTTGAGCAGTAATCATCCCCCCCCCTCATCATATCATGTTTCTCTCAATACAAACCCCTCACAAATCCCAAGACCCTGTATTCACCCCCTTCTCATTGATAAATAGTAAAACAATTTGTATGGATTGGATTGCATGATTTTGATACATCGTTGAGCCAAATTTGTTTCATATTTTTAATAGTTGTCGTGTATGGTTATTTAAAAGACTATTTGGTAATCAATCATGCATGCAGAAATGAGTTTTTTCAACCAAGGTATCCTTGGCCGAGGAAACAGAGGGAGAGGTAATTGGAACAAGGGCCCAACAAGGCCCGGGTTCTCCATATATTTTGATGTTGATTCACAAGAGCTTGGCTAGTTGTTTCAAGATGGATTTTTCAATTGGATTGGTCAGCGAGTAGTCCAACCTAGGCCTGAAATTCCTTCTATCCAAGTTCTGCAAACCCCTTTTATCCTTGTGCCTCCTCACGTCTCATTGCAACCCGAGGTTCTTGAAAATGACGGATGGCAAGAGATTGTCCACTCGACAATCTCCCAGCATCGTGGCTGGCCCAATTTGTCCTTGTCTGCTCCTTCGCCTAACAACCAGATTGTCCAAGTTGCTCCCCACTCACCAGTGCAATCCTTCCATGATAACAAGAGATTGAAAACTAAGGCCCACCATGCCCTTGACAAAGTAAAATCCATTGTTGCCCCTTCCTCACCGTCCAATGGATCTAACAAATATGTGTCTTCCCGGATGCATTTGAGGGACGATTCTTCCCACATGATCAGTGATATTAGGCCTAAGGGATCGATGCAACCAAAGGAAAATTTAGGAAAATCAGAGGGTGACAACAACAATCAAGGAAATATTGCATCGGAGAGTGGGAAAATAATTTCAAATGTCATGAGTTAAATTTTCAAATGTGGATATGTGTATGGGAGACACAAGGAGGTGTTTACTTAACTAAATAGTTATGTTATGATTGTTATGATTGCTATGAGCTAAAGGGAGTCACAAGGTGTACCACCTACTAGTTATTATTTATTTATGAGCTTTATTATGATTATTACTTTTTCCCCCTAACTAAAGTTGGTTGAGTCTTTTAATTAACTTAAATAATGAGTTGTTTCAACTATTTCAACCAATTCTAAATTGTTTAAAAGCAAAAGGAAAGGGAGGAACAAAGTAGATAGAAGCAGGAAGCATATTAAGGTTTTCTCTTTGAGTTTATGTTGAGATAGTTTAGTTTTCATTCATTCATTATTCATGACAAGCCTAATTCTCTTTTATTATAGTAGGGTCTTATAGTAGACAACAATATTCAGGGTTGAATCATATCATTTAGACACTTTTTTTGCAAAGGTGTTGATCTATCTTTGATAGTCTGTGTAGACTTGTATGTTTGTGAATTAGTTTTAATGACTGACAAAGGATATTATGCAGAGTCATGTGGGCAGCAATATGTGGAAAGCTAATCCAGTTTTTAGTGTTGAATTTTGGTTTTCTGTCAGAGTTCCTTTTGTATGTTTCATCGAGGATGTCTAAGCTTGACTTTGGTCTAAACTTTCTGCATGATATTTTGTAAATAAAATGACTCTTTCGTGAATTTGAATGAAATAAAGGATTGATTTATGTCTCATCTGTCTCGATTATCATCTTAGTGACTCTACTTCTATCTTTACATTTATTTCAAGAATTGATATGTTAAGAAAATTACATAAAAAAAAGATTTCCAGCAAGCTTTTTAATGATAAAATACTAGCCTAAGCACTCGTAATTAATACTTGTGAGTTAGGATGTTAATTTTGTTGGCTATAATCATAGGGTGATATTCCCGTCTACTTTTCTTTAGCCAAGCAGAGTCTGAAAATGCTTGAGTAAGATCATTTGATATATTTTCCTCAACAATGCGTCCATGAGATCCTCTGGTCGATCTCCCTCTCTCATAATAGATCTTCAATATATAATCAAGAGATATATTTACAAGAGACCCTTGCCTTTTATTTATACCCTCCAAGTAGCTTCCTTAGAATCATATTATTGACCACTTTGTCCACATAGTCATTTATGTCCAACTTTGTCCAATTTTCCGCTTGTCCATATATCCAATAGCCACTTGACCACTTAACCCACTTTCCTCATTTTAGGGTTAACCCTCTTATAACTACTTTCCATAATTAGAAATTTCTCCATTTAC
>JASDQU010305410.1:23880-59011 GCA_032191745.1 Picea mariana
AAGGTCGAGCCCCTGCTAAATTGTTAACATGTTTTGTAGGTTGGTGAACGAATTGATTATAAGCTAGGTGGATTATGTGATGCTAAAGGCCTGCAAGCCTATTTTTGTATATGTAATTATGCATATCATGAATATAAAATACATTGATGCATGTAGACCAACCACGAAGAAAGAGCTATGGGGGAATAAGATCCACAAGGTAGGGGAAGGGGCTAAGAGGCTAGGAAAAATGTCTAAGCATGAGGGCTTAACCCCAAGGGAATATTATAATATATTTTCCTAAAATACTAAGGTTTGGGGAGATAGCTACTGTTATCCTAAGTTCTTGTGGGAAGGGGAACGAATGAGAAGTGGAGATCATGCAACTTCATGAGGATAGGTGTTTGATTTAGGACATTTATTTTAATGTGTGAAATCAGTTTGTTGTGGGGGTTCTCTCAACATTATTTCCATTCTCCCATGCACTCATGCACTCAGGCACCAATCATTCTGTCCATCGTTAAACTCCTCCATCGTCGACCTATGTAACTTGCACGCATATGCACTCACTTGAGCATGTACCCTGCCTTAATGTTTTTTGTTGCTACCATCATCTATGCCATACCCAAGTTTTGTTGTCTCCATCGCCCTTTACCGTTTGACTTAGAATCTGGAAAAAAGAAGCAGGTTGTCATGTATGTCATTTGAAGAGGCGGGTTGTCAGACCCATGGATTGAAGAATCAGGTTGTCATGCATGTGAGCAACTCTCTCCAGGTGAGAGAGGTTGTTGGGGAAGTGGAGTCTCTTGGAAGGATCCCAGCAACAACTACAGAGCTCTGATAATTCCTATCTGACCTATTGTTGAATCCTTGGAAGGGAAGTGGAGCAGTCGATGGACTGTTGGAAAGTGAATGTGTATACTTTTTAGGGTGGGACAAGCATGTGGGGAATGAGATTTTGTGAGCTATGGGAGTAAGTTGGATCCTAGGAGGGAACCTTCCTGTTGAACTGTGTGAATTTATGTAGTCTCGGCCTAGCTTAGGAATCTCATGCCCTAGTGGAGTTTAGTCTTAGCTCAGGGGTGACCCACTATTGAGAGTGATGAACAACGTGGTCTAAGGCTAGGAGGTTCATGGAAGGTATGCATGTAGTTGGTGAGCTTCATAAAAAAGAGAAGTACCAGTTATATCTTAATTTTTATGTTGTGTATCCTATACATGTCATGATATTTATAAGAAATGCATGTGTTTGTTGTGTGTATATTTTACTGTTGATTCTGCAAGGATCTGTGTTTTAGGAGAATGTTTATCTTTGTTTAAATCTGCATTATAAATGTATATTAATAGCAAGTAGTTGTTGTTTATAATTTATTAAGTCTTATATTTTCCGTAGATGAAATTAAGTAGTTCTACAAGGTAGCATGGCCCGGATTGGGTAGCTGGGGGTATTACAAATTGGTATCAGAGCACATGGTTTCAACACTGAAATTGGATGGGCCACGAATGTGGAATTGGAGTCAAAATTCCACAGGAATTTGATGAACAAAGTTCCCGAGGGGCACCAAGAGAGCTCCAAGGTAGTAGTGGAAAGATCAAGAGGTATAGTCATTCGAGAAAGTTAGTAGAGAAAGGAGATCACAGTAACCATTGGTTTGCAACCACAAAAATTAAATTTGGGTTGTTGGATTTGTTCAGGAAGGGATAGACCCCTCACAACTATCGGATCGAGAGTTTCAATAGTCCAAGGGTTGTGCGGTGTTTTAGTAGGGAGATCCTCCAAAGTCCCAAAGTCCCAAAGTCCAGAACCAATCTAGTCAGTCCAATTTCCAGGGACGTGTGCCTACTTATTAACCAATGTTCATAGTTTCAACAATCCAGGAGTTGTGCAATGTTTTAGCAAGGAAATCCTCCGAAGTCCCAAACTCCAGAGTTAATATGGATCGTTCGTGTTTGAGGACATGTGTCAACAAATCATCCTATTTAGAGTTTTGGCAGTACAGGGGTTATGTGGTGTTTCAATAGGGAAATCCTTCGAAGTCCCGGAGCCTAAAGCCCTGAAGCTCTGAAGTCCTGGAGTGATTCTTAGTCGTAGATCATTCGAGTAAAGGTGGACCATTGGACTTCCCCAAGTGATTTGGTAGTTTGGTGTTCGAGGAAATCCATTGGATATCGTGTGGAGTAGAGGTTCGTCGAAGTCCCAAAGCTATGGGAAGCAATTGTTCGACAGTTGCCAGTTTGACATTTTTGAAAAATTGTCGATGAGAAGAAATATCTGAAGTCCCAAAGCTATGGGAAGCAATTGTTCGACAATCGATAGTTCGATAGTTTTGAAAAAGTGTCGATGAAAAGAAATCATCTAAGTGTCAAAGCTACAGGAAGAAATTGTTCAACACTCGATAGTTCAGGAGTTTTGAAAATGTGTAGATGAGAAGAGATCTTCTGAAGTGCCGAAATCACAGAATGTTGGGGTGACATGGACCTGATCGACAGTTTGGCAATTCAACAGTTTTGAAAAAGTGTCGATGAGAATAAATCGCTGAAGTACCGAAGTGTCGGATATGATGTGGCATGATGATGTCACCTAGGGTGACATGGACCTACCCTAAGTATTCCACGTGTCACTTTTTTTTGTTTTTCTGACGTAGTATCGATTGGGACCTAACATGTGTCACTCGATGGTAGGGCCATGTTTCACCACCTTTATTGATGAAAAATGTACCCCAAGAGGTTGAGAAGTTTGGGCATTCGACGTTCAGGGAGGGGGGAACTATTGGAAGAACTTATAAAATCCTCTGAAGCCCGAAGCTTTAGAGTGCCAAAGTACCAGAGTGCCTGATTGACATAGCTTGATGATGTCACCAAAAGTGACATGGAACTATTTGGGAGTTCAATGTTTAGAAGTTTTGAGGAATGTTACAGAGAAAACTTTCAAAGCCCGAAGCTTCGAATTCAAGAAGTCACGGAGGTGATGCAACCTACTGACGTCACCTGGGGTGATGTGGACATACGGGATACGTGCCATGTGTCATCGTTTCAAGAGTTTCAAGGATTGATCGGGCCAATTAGAACAGGACACATGTTATCATTCAGATACAACCACATGTCCACTTCATATTATCTGCCACATAGCACCCCTCTAGTGTGTGGTTGCTGACTAGACTCCAGTGGTTTTCTAGTTTGATGTTCAGGAGAAAAGTTAAGTTCTAATGGGAAACCCACCAAATCCCAGAGTCCCGAAGCTCCTATCCACCGTAGATATCGCCCAGGAGTGTGGATCGTTGATTCTTGAAATCTTAGGGGGTTGTCAGTTTGATGATCTAGAAGTGTTCTTTTTCTAAGTGTTAAGGTATAAAAGGTCGAATCCAGAGTCAATCTCGATCGTTCGTCGAGAGGTGAATATCAACCATAAATATCAATCCTTCATGGAGTTCCCCAATTCGACAATTCAGGAGGTAGTACAAGATGGAGCCTTAGAGATCTCGAAGCTCGGAGTCTCGAATCTCCTATTGACCATAGATCTAAACAAATAAGGAGGATCATCAATCCATGAGTCCTCAGTATTCCATAAATTTGACATTCAGGAGATTTGGGGTGTGCAGGTGTAAAGTCCACCGAAGCCCAAAGTTATGAAGTGATGGAATGTCGAAGTGGCATGGAATGATGAAATCACCTAAGGTGATGTGGGCCATTATAAGCATTCCACGTTCCAATCTATTTCATGCCTTTTGTATATATTTTGTGACAATAAGAACCAGACAGGTGCCAACCATTGATTGGGTCATGTGTACACTCCTTATTTTCGACACGTAGCACCCCTTTAGTGTGTAATTATTGATAAGACTCTGAAAGTTTAGAGATTCAGAATTTGGAAGAAATGGATTACGAAGAAGGTGAATCTTCCAAAGCTCAAAGCTTTGAAGTGTCAGATCTTTGAAGCTCCAAAGAAGCAGTTGTTCAGAAGATTCACCACTTTAGTGTTCAGAGAAAATGAGGTGAGGTGAAAGGAAAAACTCTGAAGATTGAAGCTACGAAACCTCAGAGACCTAAAGCACAAGATAAGTGCCTTACATCCAGCATTCGGTCAGAGCCTATGGTCACATGCATTCAAAGGCCGAAGAGAAAGGGCTGGTGCCCGAAAATTGTTTTTGAGGGAAAAAAAATGTTGCCTTAAAGAAGGAGCCTGTGGGGTTTTTTATTTGAATATACCTACACCTAAAGAAGTAAATAATGCTTGTAAACCTATAGAGAGGCTCCAACATGAATCCAAGGGCCAATTCGGCTCTGAGATGAAAGAATCCATGTTCAAGGATTGCATCATTGAATAGACAAATTGTTCAAATATCCATAACTTCCTTCTCAAAACTCAGAATTGAGCATGGAAGAAGGAATTGGAAAGCTATTGAGTAGTAGAAGATAATTGTTCACCCAAAAATTGGATCTGAATAGTCAGTTTCTCAGAAAATCAATGGAAAAGATGTCTTATATATTAATGAATCAAAATGGTTTGTGTTTTCTATTGGCCAGACAAAGTTCTGTTGGCTGCACATTTTTGAAGAACCAACAACTGCCAGAACAGAGCAGAGTTATCACAAAGTGCAGAGAGATGGATAATGCATAAGAGGCTTATAGTCAAGAAGATGAAATCAGAGGGATGAGTTTCCAGTTGGGTATGGACAAGCTCCAATGGACATGGAGAAGAATAGGATAATAACATGAATATCGTAGAGACCATTAGAAATTTACAGAAATATGTCTAGAGTCACAAAGTTGATAATTAAAGGCTTATGAAATCCAAATAGTAGCAATAATACTTAAATATGAAGTTAATGAAGAGCCTAGATATAATTGAAAATAAATTGGATAAGGAGAGTGGCTCCAATAAATAAAGAATTCACAGGACGCCTGAGGAAAGAGGAAGATCCAAGAGTGATAGAAGACATCACCATCACTCTCAAAGACAATCCAAAAGGAGGGAACATAAAATCTCAAGTCCATCCCATGCCAGGTAGCATAAGATATCCTGGGTGGATGAACTGAAAGGAGAAATGAACAAGATCAAACCTTCTAACTTTGATGGAGAGAACAAGAAATATGAAGATGCTAAGGCATAGCTGCTAGGCATGAGAAAATATTTCCAACTACATAATTATTATTCACATGAAGAAGGAAGAATTGATATCTACCAGCTTAAAGGAAATGCATCCATGTGGTGGGATCAACTTGTGCAAGTGCAACACATCAGAGAGAAGAATGTTACATGGAAGGTGTTAGCACTAGGAGTCACCTTCAGATTGCATGGAAGGTAATCCTAGTACCCATCAAGTTATAAGTGAATGTAAGGGTTTTTAAAGGGTCAAATGGAAAACGACTCAAGTGATAATGTTCTAACTCAGATAACAGGGCTACCATACACCAGAAATTAAGGTCTTGGATAATTTCAATCAGTAGTTTGGGAATAAGTGTGAATAGAGGGAAGACTTGAATGAGATAAGTGTAGGGGTTGTTGTAAACATCAGGTCAACAAGTTCCTAAAGAGGAAAGCTTCTTAACACAAGATATTCTTGAACTGAGAAACTAAGGAAGCTAAATAAACATCATGATAACATAATGATCAAACATCCATCATAACATCACCACAATCATTCATGTGAATCATTCAAAGCATGAACATTTAGCATCAAAAGAAAATAGACTGAAAGAGAAGCTGATTTCTATTAGTCAGAAAGTCTTAAGTATAGTACATCACTAGATCACAGTTACTTCATCAAAATATTACAGTATAAGGGAGCCTTACTCAACCATCCGAACCTATGAAAGAAAATGATCTATCTATTTATAACAAAAGGGAGGCAACAGTTGGAGGTACGATCTGGCCCCCTTCCCTTGAAAAACTCTAAACATTTATTTTCTCTAACAACTTATCTAACCATATATGCTATAAAATAGGAAAATGTTGGTGACTAATCCAACTGAAATTCAAACTGAATTGATTCCCTTTTGCTGCGTAGCTCCTTGTTTTCCATGTGTCCTTCAAAGCATGTGGTTGTCTTCATAATTCTAGTTTCTTTTTCTCCATCCTTTTTCATCATCAATTTATCCAAAATTTGTTAGCTTGGTCCTCCTAGATCCCTTGTCTTTATTGGTAGCTTCCTTGGGTAGAAAAACTGGGTAGCGCACTACAAGGAGAAAAGGTAGTGCCTATAGTAGCACCTTTGTGTTTCATATGTGTACAGACTCTTCTCTTTGTGCAATATTAGCTAGCACCTATAGGTAGCGCCTCTGTGCCAACCTTTAACCTCTGTGAAATATTCGATAGCGCTTGTGTGCCAATTATTTTCCCTCTGTGAAATATTAGGTAGCACCACTTACACTGTGTCTGTGTGTAGGTTTGGGTATAATTACAAAAATGCAGCACCTTCAATCCTTGAACATGTGCATAGTAATTTATGGTTTTTCATGATAATAAAACCATTTTAATCAAGAGTCTTGATTGCACAATAGGTAGTTCCTTCTACCAATGGGGAAGCTAGCACTTAGCAAAAAAACCAAAACCCAAATAGTTAAGAACTTAGAAGCCTGTATAGATGGCAGAGATAATATTTGCATATTGGTTAACCCTCCCAAAAAGATGTATCCTCAAAAATGGGGCTTACCCTTACCAACTATTTTGTCATTTTGACACTTAACCTCATACTCTTTCTGGTAGAAAGGGGATGTTCAATTGACACAACAGACTTCTTCTTCTTAGAATTGACAGGCTTCTTTGGTGTAGTTGTGCTCTCCTTAGTTTTCAGTTTGTCATCTTCAATGGAAGCTTCAATCAACACTTGTATATTTATTTGGGCTACCTAATCTTGAAAATGCTTCAGCGCTGCCTTTAGCTTCCTATTCTGAGATTGGAAGCCTCTATTTTTCCTATAGAGATTCCTTAGCTGTCTATGAAGGGGTTGGGCCTTTCTTGCTGTAAATTTTACCAAGTCAAGGGTGTGACTATAACCATCCATGAGCTCTTTCATCTGAGCCAGGTTGACCTTATCTTCTTCTTTAAGACGAGCTATTTCTTTTCTTGCATATCTAAGCTGCTTGATAAGTCTTTTGCAGTTATGACTGTTGGGAGGAATAGTTTCATGTACAGTCTCACTAGGATTTTTCTCAGACTCCTCTTCCTCGTGCATGGGAAGTGTCTTTTCTACCTCATCAAGTTACTTGATGACTTTTCTTTTACTATTCTTTCTCAGCACAGGGGTTTCATATTTTCTTTCAATAAGCTTCTCAATTCCTTTCTCAGAGGTTTCATCTTTACTCTCCAAAGGTATTTTAGTACCTTTATCCTTACCCTTATATACAGGTGTTTCTTGTTTCCCTTCAGTAGGTTGAGAACTACCTTTACCCTTCTTCCTCTAAATAAGGGTTTCTTATTTTTCCTCCATAGGATTTTCAATGCTCTTACCCTTCTTCTTTTGAATAAGGGGCTCAGATAAGGACTACTCTTTGAAAACCTCCTTAGGAATTGATGACCTTGTGAAAGGTCTTTTACCTTTGATTTCAACTGCTGGAGGAGAAGTAGGAAAGAGGAGCTTCCTCCCTTTCTTCGATGCAGCTTTAGTAGAAGAAGGCACCTCTTCTAACCCTGGTGGAGGAGGTGGTGAAAAATATCTGTGTGGAGAAGGACAAACTTCCTCCTCAGCCTCTATGACCTGCTTGTTGATCTCTGGAACTTGAATAGGGGTTTTTCCCTTTCTCATCCTACTGGTCCCTGCTTTAGAAGTACTGGTGGGTGACAAAGGACTTGTCTTCTGTGATTGAGGAGTTGGTGCTAGATATAACTTGAAATGAGTGGTAACCAAAAAATGTTCCCATGAAATCTTTTTTTTACCCAATTCCTCAGAGACTAGCATTCTGATTAATCCAGAGTGGAAAAGGATAGAATCCACATCTTTAGATTTGGCCTGTATCTTTTCTGACATTTTACCTATACTCCTCAACAAGTAATAAGGAACATTCATCTCAACCTTACTAGTAAAATGTAGCAACAACCTTATATGGTACTGGTACAAGGTGTTGAATCTCCCTTCACAAGTAAAATATCTCTGTATGATCTTCAGTAATCTGTCAAATTGTTCAATCAATTGACTCATTCGCATACTTTTGGACAAGTCATTGGCTTGATATTCAGGTTTAAAAAGATCTTTTGCATAGGCTGAACTCAAAGCCATGGATTTGAACCACCTTTCACCTGTAATGGGGATCCTTGTTGCTGCTGAGATAGAAGCTTCAGTAACCTCAAACTCCAAATCACCAACCTTGGTTTTCTTGCCATCAAACTGTAGTGAAAACTATCTTGCTACCTCTAGATGGCCTCTCTGCATGTTCTGACAGAAAGAGAGGCACCCTACTCTTTGAAAGGCATCTCTTGCTATGGGTTCTGTATTAAAAATATGCATGTCCACCGGTTCTGTTCTGACCACCTTGCCACCTTTGTGTGTATTCCTCAATTGAGGAGTCTCCATGGCTCAAAATGAGGGATTTTAAGAATTTTAAGGGATAGTAATGACCATGAAGGATTTGAATAGGGCTTATGTTGGGTATGTGTTATATTATTTGCATGAGTGTGTGCGGGGGTGTCAGATATGACAACTGTGTCTGATGATCCCTCGTACTAGTGCTTTACTTGTGTTGTGTGCATTGGGCGCTTTCCTAGGGGGGTCCTAGGGGGGGCAGGTATGCCCCCCCTAGTTACGTGCAGTGTTTGGGGCAGTGCCCCGAAATCTTTTTTTGGGCGATTTTTGCTATTTTTAACAGTTTACTAAAAATAATCCAGGTTTTAGGGATTAGGATTTTGGTATCTATGGAATACATAAAAACATTGTATATATTGTATAGTGAATGGTGAAAATTGGGTATAAATCTCTGTGTACTATGTGAATGAGCCATTGATTAAATTCTATTTTGCTTAAGAATCTATATGCATTGCTTTACTTCACAGGTTTAAAACTTACATGTGGTATCAGAGCTCATTTTTGGCTTTAGAGGGATGCCTTTGTTGTTGAGGGTTTGGCTCGGTCTTGATAGATCAAGTTTATCTTGGGTCTGTGATAAACCTGGGTTTAGTGGGAGATTTTGCAGTGAATATTCGAGTATAGAAAGAGGAATGGTGAGCTCATCTAGAATCGAGATAGAGAAGTTCAACGGTAAAAACTTCGAGCTATGGAAGCTCAAGATGGAGGACCTTCTTGTAGACAAAGAACAATGGATCATTGTGGATCCTGGTACACAGCCTACTGGTACACCGTCTACTAGCACACAGGCTACTGGTACACATCCTACTAGTACACCAGCTACTGGTATGTCGAAGGAAGATTGGGATAAGTTGGACAAAAGAGAAAGGAGTACTATTCGACTCTGCCTGGAAGATTCGGTTTTGTTGAATGTCTCAGGAGAATCTGCAGCCAAGGAACTATGGAATAAGTTGGGGAATTTGTATCAATCAAAGTCCCTGGTAAACAAGTTGTTTCTTCGAAAGAAGTTGTATCATCTTAGGATGGAATATGGAGTTTTTGTGACAGAACATATAAATGCCTTTATTACTATGGTAAGTCAACTTGGTTCTGTTAATATTACAATTGCAGAAGAAGATAAGTGTATTACTTTGTTATGTTCTTTGCCAGACTCTTGGGATAATCTAGTTGTAGAAATTGGTAGTACCACTCAATATACATTGAAGTATGAGGATGTAGTTTCATCCTTTTTAGCTGAAGAGATGAGGCAAAAAAGCATGGATGGTCACAACACAGATGTTTTATTTGTAAGAGGGCGTACCCAAGACATGAACCCTGGAAAGCCTTCGGGGTGGAGATATAAATCTATAGGTAGATATAAGTCTCCAAGAAAATCTTTGAGGAAATGTTGGAAGTGTGGTAAAATAGGTCATTATAAGAAATATTGCAAGTCTAAGAAGGTTGAAAAACCAAAGGGATTTGATAGTACCTCTTCCATAGAGGAAAAAACCTCCAATGAAGACACAGGTGATGTTTACCTGGCATCTACAAGTACACATGTAGACTGTGATGTATGATTGATCGACTCAGGTGCGTCATACCATATGACTCCTCACAAGGAGTGGTTCTCTAAATATGAAAAATATGATGGTGGTGATGTATTTCTAGGAGATGACACAACAACAAAAATATTGGGATGTGGAAGGGTTAAGTTGTTGCTAAAATATGGAAGGATTAGAACTTTCCCTAGGATTCTACACATTCCAAAACTAGCCAGGAGCCTAGTATTTGTAAGCAAGATGGATGATCCAGGAGTGGATACTGTATTTAGAAAGAACACTTGCAAGATGGTACAAGGAGCAATGGTGTTGATGAGGGGAGTTAGGTGTGGAACTCTGTAAAAGTTGTTGGGAAGAAATTATACTAATGGGTGTAACAGTTATGTGGTCCTTGAGAAGACAAATAAAGAAGACAAGACAAATATCATCCTTGAAAAGAAGACCATGTTGTGGCATCAAAGATTGGGGCATATTGGAGAAAAGGGCCTACGAACACTACACGGTAAAGGCATGGTTGAAGGTATGTCTAATTGCACTCTGGATTTTGATTTCTGTGAACATTGCATATATGGTAAACATAATTGAGTAAGATTCTTATCTGGTGCTACAAGAGAAAAGGGGATATTAGAGTTGATACACAGTGATGTGTTTGGACCTGTTCTTGTTCCATCCCTAGGTAAAGTTGTGTATTATGTTTCATTCATAGATGATTTTTCAAGGAACACATGGATTTATTTTCTTAGAAAGAAATTTGAGGTATATGATAAATTTAAAGAGTTTAAGGCTTTGGTAGAAAATCAAACAGAGAAGAAAATAAAGGTATTGAGAAAAGATAATGGTGGAGAATTCTGCGGAAATGAATTCAAAGAATTATGTAAGAAGTGTGGTATAGCAAGGAAGAAGACTACTCCCTACACTCCTCAGTAGAATGGAGTTGTAGAAAGGATGAACAAGACATTGATGGAAAAAACAAGGAGCATGCTCAGCGGTGTCGGGTTAGGACAAGAATTCTGGGCAGAGGCAGTGGGTACAACATGTTACCTGGTCAATCGATCACCTTCATCAGCATTGGATGATAAAACTCCACACGAGGTATGGTCTGCAAAGAAACCCTCTCTTCAACATCTTATAGTGTTTGGTTGTGATGCTTATGCACATGTTCCAAAGGAAAATAGGAGTAAGCTGGATAAAAAGGATGAAAAGTGTATCTTTATTGGTTATAAATATGGTGTGAAAGGTTATAAGCTTTGGAACCTAGAAACCAAGAAGAGTGTTTACAGTCAAGATGTTGTTTTCAGAAAAGTAAAAGATGTGTAAATAGAGAAGTAAATAGAGCGTGAGTTGGATGATGCAAAATCTAAATCATCTGAAGAAGAGGAAGTAGAAGAAGAAGAATAATAACCTCATACCCCAGTATTGAGGAGATCAGTGAAAGATAAAAGGCAACCAGAAAGGTATAGTCCACCTGATTTTCATTCCAATTTTGCTTTTTCTATTACTGATGATGATCCCAAAACTATCAGGGAAGCAGTGAATTCAAAGGATAGTAAACTATGGAAGAAGGCCATGCTTGAAGAAATGGATGCCTTGGATAAGAATGAGGCATGGGATATAGTTGAGTTGCCAGATGGAAGAAAATCGGTTGGTAGCAAATGGTTGTTCAAGAAGAAGTTTAATGCACAAGATAAAGTGGAGAAATACAAATCTCGGTTAGTAGCAAAAGGTTATTCCCAGGTAGAAGGAATTGACTTTGGTGAGATTTTTTCTCCTTTTGCTAAGTTAACTTCTATTAGATTTATTTTATCTATTGTTGTTTCTTTTGATCTTGAAGTGGAACAAATGGATGTGAAGACAACATTCCTACATGGCGATCTGGAAGAAGAAATATACATGAAGCAACCAGAAGGCTTTGTAGTGAAGGGAAAGAAAGGGCTGGTCTGTAAGCTAAAGAAGTCACTATATGGTCTAAAGCAATCACCTAGGATGTGGTACCAAAAGTTTGACACATACATCCTTGGATTGGGATTTGTAAGAAGCAGGGTTGATCACTGTGTATATTCCAAGCAGGTTGGTAATCACTTCATTTATGTATTGTTGTATGTTGATGACATGTTGTTGGTAGGAAATAACATGGATGTTATCAAGGAGGTGAAATCGTAGCTATCCTCCAAATTTGACATGAAGGATCTTGGTGCTGCTAACTTCATTCTAGGAATGGAGATTAAAAGAGATCGTGAAAATAGGAAACTCAGGTTGAATCAGAGAAAATATGTTGAGATGATATTGCAGAGGTTTAATATGCATGGAAGTAAACTGGTCAAGGTTCCTATTCCTATAGGTGTAAAGTTATCTGCAGATAAATGTCCCAAGACACAAGAAGAAGAAGAGGACATGTCCCATGTTCCGTATGCCAGTGCAGTTGGCAGTTTGATGTATGAAATGGTCTATACTAGACTGGACATTGCACTTGCAGTGGGATTTTTGAGCAGGTATATGTCAAAACCAGGGAAGGAGCATTGGATAGCAGTAAAGAGGTTCTTTAGGTATCTTTGTGGCACCTCCAGTTATGGATTGTGCTACCAAGGAAGACCAAGATTAGATAGAGTGGTGGACATACATGGCTTTGTTGATGCAAACTGGGCTAGAGATCTAGATCACAGAAGATCTACAAGTGGGTATGTGTTTAAGATATTTGGAGGAGAAATCAGTTGGATGAGCAAAAGACAGGATGTAGTGGTACTCTCAACTACAGAAGCTGAATACATGGCAGCCACTCATGCAAGCAAGGAAGCAGTATGGTTACAAAGATTATGTTTAGGTATTGGGTTTGTACAACAAGCAGTGAGATTAGATTTTGACAGCCAAAGTGCAATCTTCCTGGCAAAGAACCCAACTTATCATTCGAAGACAAAGCATATTGATGTTCAGTATCACTTTGTGAGAGACATGGTTGAGGAAAAGAAGGTGTTGTTGGAAAAGGTTGACACTTTGAAGAATGTTGCAGATTCATTGACAAAGTTTGTGAGCACAGAAAATTTCTCCTAGTGTAGAGTAACAATGGGCATTGCTGCCCTAGATTGTTGACTATATAATCCCCTAGACCCCTGAATACAAAGAAAACAACAAGTGGGAGAATGTTGGGTATGTGTTATATTCTTTGCATGTGTGTGTGTGGGCGTGTCAGATATGACAACTGCATCTGACGATCCCTCGTACTAGTGGTTTGATTGTGTTGTGTGTGTCGAGCACTTTCCTAGGGGGGTCCCTAGGGGGGGGGCAAGTATGTCCCCCTGGTTATGCACAGCATTTGGGGCAGTGCCCCGAAATCTTTTTTGGGGCGGTTTTTGCTATTTTTAGTAGTTTACTAAAAATAATCCTGGTTTTAGGGATTAGGGTTTTGGTATCTATGGAATACCTAAAAACATTGTATATATTGTATAGTGAATCGTAAAATTCGATATAATGAATATAATAAAGGTTTTCTCGGTTGAGGGTTTCCGGTATAAATCTCTGTGTACTATGTGAATGAGCCATTGATTAAATTCTATTTTTCTTAAGAATCTATATGCATTGCTTTACTTCACAAGTTTAAAACTTACAGCTTCAAATAGATAAGGTTGAATCTTTAGACAGACTGATGCTAGTAAGCCAAGCTAGACTTTTTAGGAATTAAACCCTTAGGCTTGTACAGGTATTCTAGAGTGTAAACAATGAGGAGGTAGCCTGAATTTGGCCCTCTTCAATTGAGTGAAACGCCAAAGCCCAAGGTGAAAGGAAGAAAGGAAAACAGAGGTTGTTTGAGTAGCGCCTCTGGGTAGCTCAACGCATACATAGAGGATAGGCTATTTACAGGCTTGCGACTTTAATGGCTAAAGAAAACAACAGTGATCACACCATAGATGCAGGCAAAGAGATTTACAGTTCCAAAGAGGAGAAAAACAAGGTTACCATGCAAATATGGATCCCTTACTACTGTGCATGCTTAGCAAAATGGAAACCCGAGCACAAATTTCCTATGAAAATTAATATGCAGAGGAGGTAAAATGGGAAACCTGTGCAATGGACACCTGTTGAGATCTTCAACGCAATCTTAGGATGAACTTCAAGAAAACCTCAGCCCTGGAATCTTTCTTAGCATCAGATTTGGTTGACATGCAGTTTCCTGATCAGAACTTACGAATTTTCTCAGTGTAGCACTGTTGAGTCTTTCAAATTAGAAACCATTACCAAATCTCATAAATGCAATATCTTTGAAGGCATATTTAACCAACTTCTGGCACTGAAAACAAGGGACCTGACATCAGTTGTGGAAATCATGGCTTGAGGTGGAAGTGTGAAGAATGTGATAGGTGCTATGAAACTTCCTGATGAGTAGGCAATGCATCCACTTCAAAATGTGATTAGAAAAGTAAGCGAGGATGTTGAGGTATTCCTATGAGGTCATGAGTGAGGAGAGAGAAGTGTCACATCAATCTAGTCATGGGAGGGATCGACCTAGGGAAAAATCAAGAAGGGGACCAAAATAAAACATGAGATAGAAATGCTTTAAGGATCAAAAATCAATTTGAGGATCAAATTAGAGATAAGACTCAAAAACTTTAATCATCCAAGGGTCCCTACCAATCATAAATTTTAAAGGGATGAGACCTTAAAATAAAAAATTTAAATCTAAGTCTCATAAAAGGATTGAAAACAAACTAAAAATACCTAAGGCAATTTAGTGTGATAACATTGGATCCACAGGGGATGGAATGCCCCCTGTGGGCTGCCAAGAATGAGTAGATACAATGCCTTATCCTAGGGATATGGGGTCAGTTATTGAAACAAAAATAAAAAGAGAATGATATTTACAATGACATGAAGAGCCACTCAAGGCTCAAGGAAAGTACTTTTTCAAGAAATTCCAATTGACAGAGCCACCAAAAACCTCTTCATTCTCCATATTCTACAACTTGAAAGTGTTATTAGAGAATACCTTAGAGATTTTGAAAGCACCGATCCATAAAGCTTCAAATTTACCGTGCTTGCCTTTATCCTTCTTCGGTGCATCCCATTTGAGCACCATATCACCAAATTGAAAGTCCTCTTTGTTCACCTTTTTGTCGAAAGCCTGCTTAATCTTTAGTTGATGGTCAACTGCTTTGTCTACAATCTTCTCTCCGGCATGCTGCACTTCAACCAACTGTTGAATCCTTATGATCATATGATCAGGTTCCCCTTGATAATATTGGAAGAATTTTGCCACAGGTAAGGCAAGATGAGAAGGAAAAATTGCCTCAACTCCATATACCAGTTGGAAAGGGGAAAGTCCCAAGGACCTTTTCACTGTCACTCTGTCAGCTCATAGAGAAAATTTGAGTTTCGAATCCCATGCCTTTTTGTTATCCTCTAACAAATTTTTAATGATCTTTATAATTCTTTTGTTCGAGGATTCTGCAAGACCATTTCTCTACGGATAGTAAGGGATGGAATGAATCAAAGTGATCCCAAACTATTCACAGAACTAAATTAATGCTTCATCCTTGAATGATACAATATTATCAATGACGATCTGTCAGGACACCCAAACCTTGCTATGATGTCTTCCAGGAAACCAATGATCACTTTATGTGAAGCATTCCTTGTGGGAATATCTTCGATCCATTTAGTAAATTAATTTGTAGCATTCAAGATCCATATATGCTGACCACTGGAAGAGGGATGGATTTCCCTAATAAAATCTAGGCCCCACTGTTGGAACGGTCCTGAGGCTGCCACAGGCTTCAATGGAAAAGACTTAAGCTACTGCTTTCCAGAGAACTTCTGACACTTAGCATAGGCTCTGATCTTATCACAAAGGCTCTGATCTTATCACAAACATCAGTGAACAAACTGGGCTAGAAGTACCTAGCTCTGAGGATCTTGTATGCCATGGTTCTCCAATAATGATGCCCCCCACATAAATTCTCATGAAAATCAGACATAATCTTTTGGGTTTCTTGGGGATCTAGGCATCTCAAAATAACTCCTAATGGATCCTTCCAATACAAAATCTGATCAAGAAGGAACTACTTTATTGATTTTATTTTTAAGGCCCTCACCTTGTTCTTTTCCATACCACTTGGGGGCTGTAAATTTTGTAGAAAAAATATAATGTCTTTGTATCAACTACAATTTTCCAATGTAGAAATGAATTGAGGACCTTTATCATTCATCTTAGCCTACTAATTTTCTGAACATGAGTGAATGAAATTCACCCCCAATGATGAGAAATTTGATTCATCCAAGAGATTGTCCAAACCCTGGCCTTTAACCAATTTTGTGGGCCTAATCCCCAAATCAAATTCGATTAGTTTAGCAATCCACTTGCTTCTTTTTTCATCTATATTAGGCTGAATAAGAATTTCTTTTACAGCAGTTGATGGGACATAAGAAATAACTCTTGAATGTATGACATAAACTCTGAAGGACTTAAGAGATTTAACCAATGCATAGGCTTGTTTGTCCATAATGTCATACTTTAGTTCTACATCTATCAATGCCCTACTGAAAAAGATGATGGGCTTCTCTAAGCCTTCAACATTCTTCTGCAATAGGACTGATTCTACTGTATCAAAAGAGGAAAAATAAAAAATAAGAAAGTCCTTGGAGTAGTCGGGGCTGACAAGAACATGGGCTTTTTTTAAGGCTTTCTTTATTTGATCAAAAGAATCACGGGCCTCAATAGTCCATTTGATTTCACTATCCTTCCTCAACATGGCTATGATATACTTAACTAACTCAACAAAATTTGACACAAATCTTCTCAAAAAGTTGATTTTTCCCAGAAAATATTGTACCTCCTTTTTAGATCTAGGGAGTGATAAAGTTTGTATAGCCTCAACCCTGCTGGAATCAATCCTTACCCCTTCAGCTAACACAATATGCCCCAATAATTTTCCTTCTTTCATGGCAAACAATGATTTTTTCGGATTCAAAGAGAGGCCAAATTTTCTGCATTTTAAGAAAACCTTTTTTAAATGATCACAGTGTTCTTTATCAGACTAAGAATACACAGTTATGTCATCTAAATATATAACAACAAACTTATCCCTCCAATAAAAGCTATGTCCATAACTTGCTGAAAAGTTGTCCATGCGTTCATCAAACCAAAGGGCATCTTGGCGTACATAAATGTCCCCCAAGGAGTGGTAAAGGTCGTCTTCTCTATGTCTTATGGAAAAACAAATACCTGATTTTATTCGGAAAATCCATCAACCATAGACATCCTGGTTTCTCCTGTCACCTTTTGTAATATGTGCTCCATCTTGGGTAAAGGATAGTTATCCTTCTTTGATCTTCTGTTCAAATTTTGGAAATCGACATAAAGTTTGATTTTTCCATTCTTTTTTCTTACTGGGACCAAATTGCCTACCCATTTAGAATACCTCAAAGGAATGATAAATTTTGCATCTAAAAGCTTCTTAACTTCTTTCTCCATGACATGCAGCAACATAGGATTGATTTGCCTCAACTTTTTCCTGAAGGGTTTGGTGTTTTCTTTTAATGGAATCTTGTGCTCTATTATGCCTGTGTCATATGTTTTGAGATCTTCATAAGTCCAAGCGAATACATCAACAAATTCTTTCAACAACTTAGTATATTCTTCCCTTTGCTTTTCTGATAGGTTGCTTGACAGTTTGACATATTTTGGATCCCTTTTAGTGCCCACATTACACTCAGTTATATATGTGTCATCAATGGATACCTTCCCTTTCAATGCCACATCATTCTTGTCAAATAATCTTTCCAAAGGAACCAGTCCCTTTGGTATATGATTACTAGAAAGCTGCACAACATGATGATTAACAATTTTATTGAGGAAAACATTAGCATGAGGAGTGACTTCTGAATCATGATCCTGATCAATGTGTAATGCAAAAAATTCATCAGCAGTCTCAAGAAATTTTTTAAGTTATAAATCATCTTCGAACACCTTCCAGTATTTTACATTGTCCAGTATAGAAGGCTTGTATTTGAATTCTACATCATACTTGATTTTTGGTGGTATAGGAATTCTGAAGTTGCTTGCTGATACAGCCAAAGAATCAAGCATAGTGTTCTCTTCTCTAGGAATGAATGTTATATTAAACGTAGAGAAACAATTGTCCACCAAATCCCACACTTCATTTCTGTAAGATCTAAGCCTAGGATGCTTTGTCTGATAAAGATTTTTAATATGATGGACTATCAATTCAACATCCCCAAATACTAACAACTCTCCTATCCCCATTTCTTTAGCTTCCCTCAAACCCAAGACAAGAGCCTCATACTTTGCCACATTATTAGTAGTCTCAAATTCTAGTTTATATGACAAAGATATAGTTTCTTGAGTTGGTGAGACAAAGATCACCCCAGCACCAACACCAGCACCTTCCTTGGAAGAGGCTCCATCAAAGAAAATATTCCAGAAAAAAGTGGTTAGAGGAGGCTCTTCAGAAAATTTAATGGACTTTTTTCTGATTTCTAATGGGGCTTCTAGGGCTTCAGTGAACTGCAAAATACTAAATCCCAGATCTGTATCAAAAGAAAAAACAGGGTGATTGGTGGGATTTTCTTCATCACTAATGATGTAATAAAATTGAGCTTCCCTGTAAAGTCTTCTATGCTCTCCCCCAAAAACAAGAATAGTAGTATAAGAGAGATCCAACTGCAAGGTTCCCCCAAGTCCTTTTATCTAGGATCTTGACAAGATCATACCAAAATTGGGGGGAACATCAGCAACTACGATATCCATAAGTATACTCTTAATGGGAAGATGAAATAAGGTCACCACCATATCCTTAATGACTCCAAGACACTTGAATTTTCTGAAGTAAAAACAATATAAGCCATGATAGGCCTTTGTGACTTCTAACCCAAGTTCATCCATAACAGATTTTGGCATAAGATTGTGGGATGCCCCTGAATCCATGAGACAATTGTGTAGCACCTTATCATGTATATTCAATGAAGTATAGAAAGGTGGGGATGAGTCATCTTTGTCTTCTATCAAAGGACCTAAAATCACTGTTGGTTTTTCATCTTGCAGATTTATGGAATCAGTGGCATTTGGAGATGATTATGGCTGTAACATTTTGGATTAATATTTTTTTAAATCCTCATTTTTTATCAATTCCAAAAAAAGGTACAGGGATCATTATTTTCTGGATCTCATTCTCAAAACTAAAGGAAGAGAAAGGCTTCAAAATCTGTTTGGCTTCAAGAGGAGGATATCTGATCAGAACTTGTGGGTTTTGAGAGTTTTTTTCCTTGCTTCTCACTGTCACAACCTTGGCAGAATCTTCTTTTTGAACAGGTTGATTAAGGGAATCGTTTTTTTCTACATTCTTCTTAGATCTTGGATTATATCTACTAGGATTTTCCTTTGATTTCTCTCCCTTGCTTAACTCATTAATTTGTATATCCATTAAAGATTTCTCATAAGAGGATTGAGTTAAGTGTGGGGATGGGGAATTATCACCTAAGCAGTGAATCTCAGGATCATCTTCAACCTCCTCTTCTTCTTCATCAGCCACTAAATTATTTTTCAAAGGATCTTGTACCCTCTAATCATATCTCTCTCTATTTCTAGGATCCCTAGGAAATATTTGGGGAGCATTATTTGGTCTCCTGTAGTTATCTCTGTTATCATTTTTTTGAGCATTTCTATATGTTTGTTTCCATTCTGATTTTAATTTCTTAATTTCAGTGGAGAGAGATTTTACTAATTTGGTTAGCTCATCTACTTGAGAATGGACAACGGAGGAATCAGAAGTTGAAGCTTCCGCTTTGTTTTTTCTCCTATCCCTATCATATTTCCCTCTGAGCTTATCTGATGCCACTATGTTGGATTCTACCTCTAAGGCAACATCTTGCATGTGAACCAAAGAAGGTGACCTTCTTTCTCTCAAAATGAGGTAGAATTCGGAATCAAATGCACTAGCATAAGTGATTTTTTCCATGGTTTCAGTGGGTTTGATCACATCAGGGATCTTCTTGTACATTTTGTTAAATCTTTTAGAAAAGTCAAAGATGGACTCTCCTTCTTTCCTTTTCAAAGATCCAAATTCGGTGATATAGTACAAAAAATCCTTTTTGTCACCCCAATGCCTCAAGAAGGCTTCATATAATGCCTCAATACCAGTAATGGATCCACGATCCAGACCCCTGAACCACTTCCTAGCCTCACTAAATAGGCTTTGGACAAAACCCCCCATCCAAACAACTTCATTTTCAATATTTTGGTTATCTACATAATTGTAGAAAGCAACAAGATGTTCCTCAACTGTTACATCTTCTTCTCCCATGAACTTAGGCATGTATTTCAAATAATCTCTAGGGGGAAGAGCATTCAGTGGCTGAGGTAAGAGTAGAGGATCATATCTTTCAACCACTATGGCATCCATCCTATTTTCAGGGGGGTTAACAACTACCATTTGATTTTGGATTCTTGGTGAAAAAGAAGGAGAAGGAGATTTGACTGTGTGCGGAGTTGGAGACGAAGGAACGGGTGAAGGGGGGGTTTTGGTTTTCACAATAGAAGGCTGAGTCTAGGAAGATGATGGTAAAGCCTGAGAGGGAGATGAAGTTCCTACTTCTTTGGCAACAAATTTTTTAACAGAAAGAGGTGTAGCAAAACCTAAAGTAGGGAAATCTTCAAAACTATCAAGACTAAAACACTTCCCAATATCAGGGGAAGAGAAAATATCAATGTTTTCTTCTTTAAATTCAGTTTCAAAGGAAGAGTATTCAATAGGAAACTCTTCAAAATCAAGTTTTTTAGATACTTCAGCAGAAGATAAAGGAAGCTTACTTGATAAAACAGCTGGAGTATCAAGAGTGGAATCATGCAACTGACCAGAAGCACTTGTAGCAGTAGCAAAAAAACATTTTTGGGAAGAATTTCCATTCTTGATTATCTTCTCTGGGTCAGCCTCAGGTGGTACCAAAGGTAGTTGTGGATTTGATCTCGTATGTTTGCCTTTAGGTGCCAGAGCTGAAATAATGGAGTCACCAGGTGCGGTCTGCAATATTCGAAATACTGAGTTCTACTGCACCTTTACAACTATAATACTGTGTCATTTTAATCCCAGGAAAAAGTCTTGAAATCGTTCCCGAGCAACGATGCCAATAATGTTATCACTAGGAGTCACCTTCAGATTGCATGGAAGGCAAGCCAAGTACCCATCAAGTTATAAGTGAATGTAAGGTTGTTTAAAGCGTCAAATGGAAAAGGAATCAAATGATAATGTTTTAACTCAGATAACAGGGCTAGCATACACCAGCAATTAAGGTCTTGGCTAATTTCAATCAATAGTTTGGGAATAAGTGTGAATAGAGGGAAGAATTGAATGAGAGAAGTGTATGGGTTGTTGTAAACATCAGGTCAACAAGAGCCTGAGGAAAGCTTCTTAACACAAGATCTTCTTGAACTGAGAAACTAAGGAATCTAAATAAACATCATGATAACATAATGATCAAACATCCATCATAACATCACCACAGTCATTCATGTGAATCATTCAAAGCATGAACATTTAGCATTAGAAGCAAATAAACTGAAAGAGAAGTTGGTTTCTATTAGTCAAAAAGTCTTAAGTCCAGTACATCACTGGATCACAATTACTTCATCAAAATATTAAAGTATAAGGGAGCCTTGCTCAACCATCCGAACCTACCAAATCAAATTATCTATCTATTTATAACAAAAGGGAGGCAATAGCTGGAGGTACGAGCTGACCCCCTTCCCTTGAAAAACTATAAACATTTATTTTCTCTAACAACTTATCTAACCATCTACGCTATAAAACAGGAAAATGCTGGTGAGTAATCCAACTGAAATTCAAACTGAATTGATTCCCTTTTGCTGCACATTTCCTTATTTTCCATGTGTTCTTCAAAGCATGTGGTTGTCTTTATAATGCTAGTTGTTTCTTCTCCATCCTTCTTCATCATCAATTTATCCAAAAGTTGTTAGCTTGGTCCTCCTAGATCCCTGGTCTTTATTGGCAGCTTCCCTTGGTAGCAAAACTGGGTAGCGCCTGTAGGTAGAGCCTTTGTGCTGCATATGTGTACAGACTCTACTCTTTGTGCAATATTAGGTAGCGCCTATAGGTAGCGCCTCTGTGTTGCGCCTCTATGCCAACCTTTACCCTCTGTGAAATATTCTTTAACGCCATAGGTAGTGCCTTTGTGTTGCGCCTGTGTGCCAATTATTTTCCCTCTGTGAAATATTAGATAGCGCCACTTATGCTGCGTTTGTGTGTAGTTTTGGGTAGCGTTACAAAAATTTAGAGCCTACAATCCTTGAACATGTGCAAAGTAATTTATGGTTTTTCATGATGACAAAACTGTTTTAATCAAGAGCCTTGACTGCACAATAGGTAGTGCCTTCTACCAATGAGGAAGCTAGCACTTAGAAAAAAACCCAAAACCAATATAGTTAAGCGCTTAGAAGCCTATATAGATGGCAGAGATAATATTTTCATATTGGTTAACCCTCCCAAAAATATGCATCCTCAAAAATGGGGCTTACCCTTACCAGTTATTTTTTCATTTTGACACTCAACCTCATACTCTTTCTGGTAGAAAGAGGATCCTCAATTGACACAGAAAACTTATTCTTCTTACCATTGATAGGTTTCTTTGGTGTAGTTGTGCTCTCCTTAGCTGTTGGTTTTTCATATTCAATGGCATCTTCAACCAACACTTGTAGATTTCTTTGGGCTACCTCATCTTGAAAATGCTTCATCTCTGCCTTTAGCTTCCTGTTCTAAGATTGGAAGCCTTTGTTCTACCTGTAGAGATTCCTTAGCTATCTATGAAGGGGCTGGGCCCTCCTTGCTACAAATAATTTCAAGTCAAGTGTGTGACTGTAACCATCCATGATCTCTTTCATATGAGCCAAGTTGACCTTATCTTCTGCTTTAAGATGAGATATTTGTTTTCTTGGATCTCTAAGCTATTTGATAAGTATTTTGTAGGTCTGACTGTCAGGAGGAACAGTGGCATGTATAGTCTCACTAGGATTTTTCTCAAACTCCTCTTCCTCCTAGATGGGAAGTTTCTTGTCTAACTCATCAGATTCCTTGATAACTTTTCTTTTATTCTTCTTTCTCAGCACAGAGGTTTCATCTTTTCTTTAAATAGGCTTCCCAATGACTTTATCAAAGGTTTCATCTTTACTCTCCAAAGGTATTTTAGTACATTTATCCTTACCCTTCTATACAGGGGTTTCTTGTTTCCCTTCAGTAGGCTGGTAACAACCTCTACCCTTCTTCCTCTAATTAAGGGTTTCTAATTTTTCCTCCATAGGATTTTCAATGCTCTTACCCTTCTTCTTTTGAAGAGGGGGCTCAGGTAAGGATTTCTCTTTGAAAACCTCCTTAGGAATTGATGACCTTGTGAAAGGTATTTTACCTTTGATTTCAACTACTAGAGGAGAAGAGGGAAAGAGGAGCTTATTCCCTTTCTTGGATGCAAATTTGGTAGAAGAATGAACCTCTTCTAACCCTAGTGGAGGAGGTGGTGAAAAATCTCTGTGTGGAGAAGGAAAAAATTCCTCCTCGTCCTCTATGACCTGCTTGTTGATCTCTGGAACTTGAATAGGGGTTCTTCCCTTTCTCTTCCTACTGGTACCTACTTTAGAAGTATTGGTGGGTGACAAAGGAATTGCCTTATGTTATTAAGGAGTTGGTGCTAGATCCAACTGTAAATGAGAGGTAACCACAAAATGTTCCCATGAAATCTCTTTTTTACCCAATTCCTCAGAGACTAGCATTCTGATTAATCCAGAGTGGAAAAGGATAGAATCCACATCTTTAGATTTGGCATGTATCATGTCTGACATTTTACCTATACTCCTCAACAAGTAATAAGGAACATTCATCTCAACCTTACCAGTAAAATGTAGCAACAATATTATATGGTACTGGTACAAGGTGTTGAATATCCCTTCACAAGTAAAATATCTCTATATGATCTTTAGTAATTTGTCAAATTGTTCCATCAATTGACTCCTTGGCATACTTTTGGACAAGTCATTGGCTTGATATACATGTATAAAAATATCTTTTGCATAGGCTGAACTCAAATCCATGGCTTTGAACCACCTTTCACCTATAATGGGGATCCCTGTTGATGCTGAGATAGAGGCTTCAGTAACCTCAAAATCCAAATCACCAACCTTGGTTTTCTTGCCATCAAACTGTAGTGAAAACTGTCTTGCTACCTCTAGATGTCCTCTCTGCATGTTCTGACAGAAAGAGAGGCACCCAACTCTTTGAAAGGCCTCTCTTTCTATGGGTTCTGTATCAAAAATATGCATGTCCACCAGTTCTATTCTGACCGCCTTACCACTTTTGTGTGTCTTCCTCGATTGAGGAGTCTCCATGGCTCAAAATGAGGGATTTTAAGAATTTTAAGGGATGGTAATGACCAGGAAGGATTTGAATAGGGCTTCAAAAACATAAGGATGAATCTTTAGAAAGACTAATTCTAGTAAGCCAAGCTAGAATTTTTAGGAATTTAACTCTTAGGCTTGTACAAGTATTCTAGAGTGTAAACAGTGAGGAGGTAGTCTGAATTTGGCCCTCTGCAATTGAGTGAAACGCCAAACCCCAAGGTGAAAGGAAGCAAGGAAAACAGAGATGGTTTGAGTAGCGCCTCTTGGTAGCACAACACATACACAGAGGATAGGATATTTATAGGCTTGCGACTTTAATGGTTAAAGCAAATAGCAGTGATCAAACCATAAATACAGGAAAAGAGATTTATAGGTCCGAAGAGGAGAAAAACAAGGTTACCATGCAAATATGGATCCCTTACTACTGTGCAAGATTAGAAAAATAGAAACCCGAGCACAAATTTCCTATGAAAATTAATATGCAGAGGAGGTAAAATGGGAAACCTGTTCAATGGACACCTGTTGAGATATTCAACACAATATTAGGATGAACTTTGAGAAAACCTCAACCCTAGAATCTTTCTCAGCATCGGCTTTGGTTGACATGCATTCCCCTGATCAGAACTTACAAATTTGCACAGTGCAGCACTGTTGAGTCTTTCAAATTAGAAACTGTTACCAAAGCTCATAAATGTAATATCTTTGAAGGCATCTTTAACCGACTTATGGCACTATAAACAATGGACATGACATCAGTCATGGAAATCATGGCTCGAAGTGGAAGTGTGATGAACATGATAGGCGCTACGTAACTACCTGATGAGTAGGCAATGTATCCACTTCAAAATGTGATTATAAAGGTAAGCGAGGACGTTGAGGTATATCTATGAGGTCATGAGTGAGGACAGAGGAGTGTCACATCAATCTATTCATGGGAGGGATTGACCTAGGGACAAATCATGAAGGGGACCAAAATAAAACATGAGCTAGAAATGGTTTAAGGATCAAAAACCAATTTGAGGATCAAATTAGAGCTAAGACTCAAAAACTTTAATCATCCAAGGGGTCCTACCAATCATAAATTTTAAAGGGATGAGACCTTAAAAGAAAAAATTAAAATCTAAGGCTTAAAAAATGATTGCAAACAAACTAAAAAGACCCAAGGCAATTTAGTGTGATAACAGAAGGAATTCAAGAAGAATTTTGAGAAGAAATACTTAACCAAGAGGTATTATGACAAAAATTTGGAAGAGTTCTTTGAACTCAAACTGGGAAGCATTACCATTGATGAGTATGAAAGGAGATTATTAGAATTGTTAAAGTATATCTCTTTCATCAAAGATGAGACAGTTAAGATCCAAAGGTATTTGAGTGGGCTTCCATCTTTCATCAATGATAAAATTCAATATGATGATCCTAAAACTTTGGAGGAAACCATAAGAAGAGTCGAGTTCTTATATGATCAACAAAAAGAAAATACTACTTTCCAGAAGGCTTAGGAGGACAAGAAGAAGTTTAATAGGGAACAAGGGAAGAAGGGGAACAAGATACCCTTTTTTAGAAATAGTCCTCAAGGAAAACAATCTTTTAAAGAACACAGAATGGTCGAGGTAGGTGGGCAAAGGCCAAGACAACCACCTATTCAATGTTGGGGTTGTAAATGAGAACATAAGTATAGGGATTGTCCTCACAAAAGTGACAAAGTGAGAGTTGTCCACAATGTATAGTAAGATGAAACAGTGGAGTACATGGGAAGAAGTGGTCCAAGGATCTATGCAACCATAGAAAACAAGCAAGCAGAGTTTCAATCACACATGATTGAAGTAGAAGTTATGATCAATAACCATGCCTTTACTATTTTAATAGATTCGGGAGTTAGTCATAGATATATAGATCCTAAGGTAGTGGAAAGATTTCATTTTCTAGGAAGCAAGAATGGGAAATATTGGCTTGTGCAGCTAGCTACAGGAGCCAAGAGAAAAGTTGTTGAGCTGGTTAAATCATGTCCAGTGGACATGAATGGGATGGGTACCAAAGAAGATTTGAACATCTTTCCCTTGGGTTCATATGACTATCTAATTGGTATGGATTGGTTGGACCAACACCATGTTGTCTTAGACTGTCATAGCAAGGCATTTACTTTCCTGAATGAGGAAGGGAACCTAAGAATAGTCCAAGGAATTCCTAGGGCAATTACTGTCCGAGAGATCTCAACAATGCAGTTGAAGAAGTTCTAGAGGAGGGGCTTCCAAATATTTGCAGCTCATATGGAGGAAGCACCTAAGGATGAGGTTCCAAATATTGAGGATCATGCAGCCCTGAATTATTTTGAGGATGTGTTCAAGGAGATACCAGGACTACCCCCAAAGAGAGATATTGATTTCTCTATAAAATTAATGCCTGGAGCAACTCCAGTATCTAAGACTCCCTACCAGATGAGTACTCCAAATCTGAAGGAAATGAAAATGTAGCTTGAATAAATCCTAAGGAAGGGGTATATACGCCCAATCATATCACCTTGGGGTGCCCCAATTTTATTCATGAAAAAGAAGGATGGGACATTGAGGATGTGTATTGATTTCAAACAGTTAAACAAAGTAACTATAAAGAACAAGTATAATTTTCCAAGGATTGATGATCTTTTTGATCAGTTAAAGGATGCAAGGATATTTTCAAAGATTGATCTCAGATATGGTTATCATTAGGTAAGAATCAGATATGAATACATCAACAAGACTGCCTTCATAACAAGGTATGGTCATTATGAGTTCACAATTGTGTCGATTGGGTTATCAAATGCACCAACTATTTTCATGTGCTTAATGAATGGTGTTTTCCAAAAATACTTAGACAAGTTTGTCATTGTATTTTTGGATGACATTATTGCATGTTCCAAGTTGGAAGAAGAGAATGAGCATCACTTGAGGATGGTGTTACAAGTGTTAAGAGAGCACCAATTGTATGCCAAATTAAGCAAGTGCTCATTTTATCATAATCGAATTCACTATTTGGGGCATATCATATCTGAAGAAGGGATAGTAGTGGACCGTGAAAATATTGAATCTATTAAAGGGTGGAAAACATCGAAGAATGTGACAGAAGTCAGATCGTTCATGGGTCTAGTTGGCTACTACAAAAGATTCATTGCAGGGTTTTCAAGGATTGCTCACTCGATTATTTTCTTACAAAGGAAGGGGGTGAAGTTTCAATGGAAAACATAATGTGAAAATAGCTTCCAACAATTGAAGCATTTGTTAACCAGTGCTCTAATTCTAAGGATTTCATATCCGAATGAATATTTTATGGTTTGCATAGATGCATGCAAATAAGGACTTGGTGGAGTCCTTTCTCAAAACGGATTTGTGGTATGTTTTGAATCCAGAAAATTGAAAGAGCATGAAAGACTCTATGCCACTCATGATTTGGAGTTGGCAGAAATAGTACATGCCTTGAAGAAGTGGAGGAACTACCTCATGGGAAAAAATATTTGAGCTAAGGATAGACCATAATGGTCTAAAATATTTGTTTGATCAACCAACTTTAAATGAAAGGCAGAGAACATGGTTAGAATTCCTCTGTGAGTATGACTTTGATATCAAACACATCAAAGGAAAAGAAAAAACAATGGTTGATGCACTCAATAGGAGAGTGCATGAACTACATTCTAAAACCATTAACATGTATCAAACTGATCTTAAAAGAAAAAATTTCGAGGCTGCAAAAGATGATTTTCAATACATGGAGTTAGTAACAAAATTGCAGAAAGGTAAAATGCAACAAAAGGTTGAAGATTATAAATTGGGAAATGATGAAATTATCCTATACATGAACACAATTTATGTACCCAATTCTCATGAATTTAGGAGTATGATATCGAAAGAGATGCATAATGTACCTTATGTTGGACACCCAGGATATCAGAAAATAGTTGCAATGGTCAAAAGCCAATATTATTAGCTAGGCATGAAGAAGGAAATTGTTCAATACATTGCTAAATGTATAGAGTGTCAAAAGGTCAAGGCTAAGCATAGGCACTTAGTTGGGTTGTTGCATCCATTTCCCATTTCTGAGTGGAAGTGGGAAGTGGTGTCAATGGATTTCATCACCAAATTTCTCAGAACAAGCAAACAACACAATTCTATCATGGTGGTGGTGGACAAGCTTACTAAAGTTGCCCATTTCATTCCAATGAAGATTACTCACACGGAAATTGATGTTGTTGATATTTTTATGAAGGAAGTAGCATGCTTGCATGGAATACCCAAGGCAATTGAGTTGGACAAAGACCCAAAGTTTACCTCGAAGTTATGGAGGGGATTATTCAAAGGTTTTGGAACAAATCTAAACTTCATCACAACTTATCATCCAGAGTCTGATGGGAAAATATAAAGGGTGAACCAAGTGATAAAGGATATGCTAAGGATGTACGTGATGGAAAAACCATCTAAATGGGAAGACTATCTACACTTGGTAGAATTTTCTTACAATAATTGGTACCATGCATCTCTGAAGATGAGCCTATTTGAGGCACTTTATAGTAGAAAGTGCAACACACCATTGAGTTGGGACAACCCAACAGATAGAGAAGTAGTTGGGACAGAGTTGCATAGGGAAATGGAAGAGGAGAGTTTCTCAGGGAAATGGAAGAGAAGATGTCAAAGATAAAACAAAATTTAAAGGTTTCCCAAGACATGCAGAAAAGATATGCTGGCAAGGGAAGAACTCATAGGGATTTTAAAGTGAGTGATCATGTATTCTTGAAAGTGAAGGACAACATAAGTTCCCTGAAGTTGGGAAACTGTTCCAAGTTGGTAGCTAGATATTGCGGGCCATTTGAAATTCTAGAGAGGCCAATAGATTATATCATTGCATTTCCTACATCTATGACCATTCATAATGTATTTCATGTATCATTGCTTAAGAAATATATACTTTATGCTAATCGTGTTATTAATTGGAATGTGATTCAAGTGTAGCAAGAAGGTTCTTTCCAAGTGCATATGGTATGCATTCTGGACCGAAAAATCAAACAGCTATAAAATCGAGACATAGATCTTGTAAAGGTCCAACGGACATGGTATAGTCCTAAGGACGCAACTTGGGAGCATGAATATGTTATCCAGGTAGAATACCCGCATCTTTTTGAAGATTTTAGAAATATTGTTGATATTATGTAAAGAAGATGTAATGAGGACAATTCATAAATAAGGGGAGGGGATTGTAATACCCCAAGGTCGATCCCCTACTGAATTGTAAACATGTTTTGTAGGCTGGTGAGCCAAGTGATTATAAGCTAGGTGGATTATGTGATGCTAAAGGCCTATGTGCCTATTTTTGTATATGTAATTATGCATATCCTTAATATAAAGTACATCTTTGCATGTAGACCGACCATGAAGAAAGAGTTATGGGGGACTAAGCTCCACTAGGTAGGGGAAGGGATTAAGAGGCTAGGAAAAAGGGCTAAGCATGAGGGCTTAACCCCAAGGGAATATTATAATATATTTTCCCAAAAGACTAAGGTTTGAGGAAAGAACTCTTGTTATCCTAAGTTCCTGTGGGAAGGGGAATGAATGATAAGTGGAGCTCGTGAAACTTCATGAGGACAGGTGTTCGATTTAGGACATGCATTTTTATGTGGGAAATCAGTTCATTGTGGGGGTTCACTCAAAATTATTTCCATTCTCCCCATGCACTCACGCACTCAGGCACTAGTCATTATGTCCATCATTGAAATCCTCCATCGTCGACCTCTGTAACTTGCACTCATATGTACTCAATTGAGATCGTACCCTTCCTTAACATTTTCTGTTTTTGGCATCATCTGTTCCATACCCGAGTTTTGTTTCCGCCATCGCCCTTACCCGTTTGACTTAAGATCTAGACAAAAGAAGTAGGTTGCCAGGCCTATGAGAAACTCTCTCCAGATGAGAGAGGTTGTTGGGTAAGTGAAGTCTCCTGGAAGGAGCCTACTAGCAGCTATAGAGCTCTAATAATTTATTTTCGGCCTATTGTTGAATCCCTGAAAGGAGAGTGGAGCAGTTGATGGACTATTGGAAAATGAAGGTGTATACTTCTTGAGGTGGGACAAGCATGTGGGGAATGAGAGTATGTGAGTTGTGGGCATAAGTTGGCTCCTGGGAGGGAATCCTTCCTATTGAACTGTTTGAATTTCCACAGTCTCAGCCTAGCTTAGGAATCTCTTTCCCTGGTGGAGTTTAGTACCAGCTCGGGGGTGACCCACTAGTGAGAGTGATGAGTAGCATGGTCTAAGGTTGGGAGGTTCATGGAAGGTCTGCACACAGTTGGTGACCTTCATAGAAAAAATAAGTACCATTTCTATGTTAATTTTTATGCTTTGTATCGTGTACATGTCATGATATTTATAAGAAATGCATATGTTTGTTGCATGTATGTTTTACTGTTAATTCCACAAGGATCTGTGTTGTAGTAAAATGTTTATCTTTGTTTAAATCTGCATTATAAATGTATGTTAATATCAAGTAGGTGTTGTTTTTAATTTATTAAGTCTGATATTTTCTGCAAATGAAAGTAAGTGGTTCTACGAGGTAGCATGGCCTGCCTTGGGTAGTTGGGGATGTTACATATTGTGAAGAGGCTGAATTTGGTAGTATGAGAGATTACCTTGCGACAATGTTTTGGTGGGGACATAGTCAGAACTACCTCTAGTATCCTCTAGAGATGACTCCCTAGAGTAACAATGACACTACGGGGTCGAGACTCATAAATAACATGGTGCTTCCACATATATGGCTGGCCCAAAAGAAAAAATCAAATACATATAAGGGTAAAGATCACATAATACCTCATCCTTAAAGGGATGGATGATGTATGAAAATCGACACTTCTCACTGACATGAAGATCTCATCCCTGGTGAAGCCACCCAATGTTGTATGGTTGCGGGTGTGGTGTTGTCGACAATCCCAATTGTTTGAGACCACAACTGAGATGAGGTTATTTTGGCTTCCGCTATCAACAATGAAATTCAATGGGTCCCATTCACCCATATATGTGAATGGAAGAGACGCTCCCCCTCTTCAGGATCTATGGTTCTTCTAGTTTAATTATTGCGGTCATGACAGTAGTAGTGGGGTCTATGTCAATGATCTGTCTTCTCCCATTACTTTCTGAATCATATTTTGAATCGGTGTCTGACTACTTTTCTTTGATCTCGGGCACCAATTATTTTTTTGAGCGACATTCATCAGTGTTGTGCATGAGGAACTTGTGGAAATCACACCACTTTCCAGTGTCCTTATTCATATTCCCCTAACCCTTCTTTTCTTGTGGCTTGGACTTGTTTTCAGGAGGCTATTTGTTAGGGTCATCTATATCATACTTTGGCTATTGTGTATTTGCATACCCGAACTCCCAATTGTTCTAGTGCCTAAATTTCTGCTCGATTTTGACAACATATCGATAGGCAGCTCTCAGTGATGAGATGTCTATGAAATCCATTTCAGTTTGGATGCACCTATGTAGAGACCCAAGGTAATTCATAACCAGATGTTGCTCAGATTCTTTGATGCACAGCTTGGTGTGCAAGGTATGGAAAGTATTTGTGAACTCCAGAAGGTATGGAAAGTTACCAACAGGGTACTTGTTCCTTCACCGCATCCACAAAAAAATACCAAGTAGGCTCGGCCCGATATATTCCAGACTCATCTGTGGATATTTTATCCCAATAATTTACCCACCAATGTTTGACATTGGGAAGAGCCTTAGGGAGTGCATAGGTGATCTTTTCCCTATCGAAAAAATTGTGAACAAAGAAATAACCTTCTAGCATATTTAACCATTTTTCTAGGGCATCTGCATCTATCTGACCTTCAAATAAGGGAATATAAAAATTAAATCGTATCTTGAAAGGAGAGGTGCCTCCAAAGTGGTCTCTTGATTAATATGCTCCTACTTTTATCAACGTTAATTGAAGGATGTGGGAAAAATTCTCCATCATTCCATCCCTTTGTCGCGTGAGAGCTTGCTCAAGCAACAAAGTAATACAATATTCTACTCTTTCATATTTATTTTCTTCCACCATGGATGGTTTCTTTGGCATGCAAGAGATATTTTTCTCAATACATACAAGCTTGAGACCCAACTTGCTATACTCGGACCTTGTCGAAGACATGCACTAAAAATGATCAAGAGAAGCCTGCTCTGATACCACTGATGTAGATTATTTTCGACATGAAATGAGAGAGGAGATATAATAAATAAATGTACTAAGATATATCATATATACAATAATATAATATATATTTATCATATATATAACCACAAACATAGAGATACAGTAATACACAATTTCTATTAATGAGTGAAATGTACAAAATTGTAGAAATACATAGTGAAAGACTCGCTAGAATGGTGGAATCTTAACTATAAGAAGAGATAAGATGGCTATGCTGATTTGAAAGAAAATGATTGTTACAATAAGGCTCCAAAGGCCTTTTTAACATAAATAAAATCGAAAAACCTAACCCCGGAAGATGAAAAGGCAACATTTTTGTGGACCCCGTTTTAGGTAGTTTGGTGTAACAAATTCCCGAGGGCGTAACTTTGGCATACGATATTTGTTTGGGGTGGATGATAATTCATTGGAAAGGTATCGATGAGGGTATTCATGTAGGGGGATCAATCATAGAATTTGGATATTATTGAGGTTCTAGATCGTGAAAAATATTCATTTGGGCCCTCACAAATGGCCTCGGAAGTTCAGGACCCAAAAAACTGCTAAAAATAATAAATTGCCAACAAAATGTTTTGATCTGGTTGGAATAGGTGGGTGGCCACTGATATCCACCTAGATCATGAAGTATCACAATGGTTTTCATAGGTACATCCAAAAAAATATGTATTTCTTGGACATCTCCTCAACGGGAGATGCTTATCGATATGTAGTCAAAATCGAGCAGAAATTCAAGCAACAGAGTAAGAAGGAGTTCGATTTTGAAAATACGTTGCAATAGAAACATGGAAAAAATAACTCTAAATCACATAAAAAACAACAAATCAACAAGGAAGGCCAACCTCAAGAGAGATAGTCTAAGATGCAGAAAAAGAAGGTTAACAAGAAGTTTAAGAAAGACACTGGAAAGTGGTGTGAGTTCCAAAAAATCCCCTGGCACAACACCGATGAATGTCACTCAAAAAAATTATTGGTGGTCGAGCTCAAAGAAAAATAATTATAGCCTGACTTAGAATTTGATTCAAAGAAAAATAAAGGGAAACAAAGTATCGATGCAGAACCCACTGCTACCATCGCGGCCACAACAATACAACTATAAGAACCAAACGATCTTGAGGAGATGGAGAACCTCTTCCACTTGAATATGTGGGTAAAGGTGACCCCACTACATTTCATTGTTGATAATGAGAGTCAGAAGAACCTGATATCAATCGAGGTTGTCAAGAGATTGAAGATGACAATGATGCCAGAACACACCCAACCATACACCATCGAATGGTTAAGTCAGGGATGAAACATTTGTGTCATCCAACATTGTCTCCTATCCTATGGCATCAATCCCTTAAAGGATGAGGTAGTGTGTGATGTTTTCCCACCTGAATCCTGTGATGTTATTTTAGGAAACTATATATGTGGAAACATCACACTATCTATGAGTCTCGGCCCCATGGTGTCATTTTTACTCTAGGAGGTCAACTCTATAGGGCACCAGAGGTAGCTTTGATTACTTCCACTCCATTTATATAAAAAAAACAATGTCGCAAAGTAATATCTTAGACCACAAATTTTTCCCTCTTCATGATCCAGTCTAGCGGTGAACAGGAGGACATTGTGACCACTACAACCTTGGCCCAAGACATTTCTATCCAGGAGAAGAAATTAAATGATATTGTAGAGGAGCATGAAGACAATGAAAGTCTTCCATATGTTTATCATAGCTCTATTGGCCACGAACCTTTGCAGGTGTTCTTGGGGTTCCAACCATCAACCCCCATTGATATATCTCTTGTTACTGCATATTCACTAACATATTCCTCCCACACTCAAACAAAGCAAGATCATGTAGCTATATTTTTTGAATGGATCTGAAACCTCCAATAGGTTCATGACATCCTTCCATGGGAAAAGTGCAAGCAAGACATCTACTTAAATAAGGAAAACGACTCACCAAGGTTCAGATTTGGTAGAAGTTTCCTCATCTCTCGAGGGAACTTGACGCAATGGGGACCATTGATTCATAAGGGGGGAGGAATGATCCAAGTGGATCTCGATGGACAACCACCTTTTCTATTGAATCAACATTTCAAGCCTATGGTTTTGATAAACCATGATATTCACCCTTTTGATAGGGAATGGAATGTAATACCATCTTCATTTTTTAACTACAAACATCATGTAATGATTTCCTAGTGGTTTTATGTACATGCCTACATTATACTACATAGTGTTAATGCATCAAATTCTATTAGAACTACACAATCAAGCACACTCAGTCTAGATTAGTATTGGGATGGGTGACCACCCAGGAAGTCCTAGTGTTTTACATGCCTATGGAATTTTATAAACTTGGATTAATTTATCCCACATGCATCATGGGAATTTTTCTCCTTTCGCTCTCTCATATATAATTGAGGTGAAGGAGGCCCTTTAAGCATGCAATGGAATGTGATGTAAATCTTGTTGTGAATGAAGCGTAGC
>JASDQU010305411.1:57276-68103 GCA_032191745.1 Picea mariana
ACCCCCCCCCCTCTCAGTATTTCTCAACAATTCGCTCAGGACATGTAATATAAGAAAAAATGAAAAAAATGCAAGAAGACATATATTTCATCAAAATAGTCCATAAGCAAACACACTCTTACAACCCGTGTCAACAACAAACATTATAATTGAAATAGTTCGCAACAAAACATCAACACATGAAAGTCTTTCTCTTAGTCAAAATTTGTCCCTAAGGGCTTCGCTATATTAACAGTTTCAACAATAGTACATAAAAACTCTTAATACATCTTTCCAATTTTAGTTGACATTTTATTCCCAAAGTAGTTCAAAAGTGTACAATGTTTGAAGAGACAAAATCCCTTTCTTTCGGTTCTATTCAAGTATTTATCCCTCTGTGACCTTTCATTTTCCAACGTTTTTCCTCATCCTGTTTGTGATTATGAGAAACAAGGACAATGGTTACATTTTGAATTTGTGTCCTAGCGCTAGTGGGTCATCATGGATTTCAGGCATATGTGTCTTGCACATCATGAAGACTAGCTTTGGGTATGGGTGCATCTTCATTGTCCTGAATTTGATAGTCAATCATCATGGAGTTTTGAGCTTGGTTCCCCTCACTGATTTTCGTTTCTAGAACAATTGACATTGTTTTACCATTCTATTTTATTTGGTTGTAAATTGCATTGCAAGAGTGAGTCTCCCTCTTGGCATGGGTAACTAACATTATTCAACATACATTAGATGAGAGTAAATCCAGATAAACCATCAAAACTGATCACTATAATTCATATGAATGGGACATAAAATAATCGAAGTATCATTTATAAAATTCCCTAACTTCGATTCATGGTTCCTTTTCTCATGGTTGAGTTATGGTGTTCTTCGAGGCTGTCAAGACGGTGTTAGATACTAATCCAAAAATAAGTATACCATAGGTTAGTAATTTTTCAAATAATATAACTAGGAATTTGAAAACCGATCAATGACCACAAATACACAATCATTTCCTTGCTTGGTGGACGAAAGGCTAGACATGTAATCCATCGACATGGATTCCCAAGGCATCTCAGGGGTATAAAGAGGGTTGTATAAGCCTTGATTCTTGATGGTTTGCTTGGAAATGGCATAGGAAATGTAAGATCTGATATACTTGCTGATGTCATCTCGAAGTTTTGGCCAATAAAAATGTTTCTAGAGAATGACCACAATTTTCTCCACGCCAAAATTTCCTACCACCCAACTTTAGTGGGATTCCCAAATCATCTTTGCACGTGCTCTTGAAGGAACACAAATATGGCCCAGATCAAAAAACAACCTTTCCTAAATGTGAAAATTGGTGACATTCGCACATGTACCCAAGAGCTGATAGGTGTTGGTGAAGTCTGGATCTTGTTGATAAAGTTGGGGCCACTCAGATGCCTCATGTCCATAGGAATGGAGCACAGTGGTGAGTGTAGCTGCGGGAGGTTGACTGAGGTAGTCAAAAACATGATTTGTGCTCCCTGTCTTATACTTGATGTTGATATGGAACTGCTACAGGTAGGTGGACCACTTATGATGGCGGTCATTCTGCAACTTCCCCTATGTATGTATGCTCTATAGCGGCTTGTGATCAGTATGGATGATGGTCTCCTTTCATAGAATGTAATGTTTCCATTGACGACAGGCTTGTACAATGGAATACATTTACTTTTCATAGGTGGGGTATTTCTGGACAGTATCTGAGAGTGTCTCACTATGGTATGCCACTGGATGACTTTGTTGAGTGAGAATTGTGCCTACGGCATAGTCAGATGCATTATTCTCAATCTCGATTGATTGTTGCAGATCAGGAAAGGACAGTACTGGAGCTGAGCACAAGTGATGCTTCATATCATCAAATGCTCATTTTTGTTCCTTCCACCACACAAACATTTCCCTGCCACCACCCTTGGTCACGTGGTTGAGGGCCCATGAAATATGGGAGAATCCAAACACGAACCATTGGTAGAAATTGGCCAGTCCTAAGAAGATCGGAAGCTCGGTTAGTGTGGTCGGGGTTGGCCAGTCACAATTGACTTGGATCTTAGTGGGATCGACATGTACCCCATTCTTATCAACAACGTAGACCAAGTATTGGACCTTATTCATGCCAAAGGAACATTTTTCCAAGTTGGCATATAGCTTGTGCTACCATAGAGTGCTCAAAACCTGTTGAATATGCCGCATGTGCTCCTCCCAAGTTTTGATAAAGATGAAGATGTCATCCAAATATACCACCATAAAAGAGTTGGTGAAGGGTCTCAATACATCATCCATCAACCTCATGAAAGTGGTTGGTGCATTTGTTAGGACAAAGAGCATGACCAACCATTCGAAGAGACCATCTTTAGATTTGAAAGTTTTCTTCTAGACATTAGTTGGTTCGATGAGAACCTGGTGGTATCCAGACTTTAGGTCAATATTGCTGAATAAATTCGCCCCCTTGAGTTATTCAAGAAGGTCATCACTCCTAGGAATTGGGTGTCAATTTCTGACTATGATTTTGTTTAATTCTCTATAATCAATGCAGATTCGCTAGGTCTCATCCTTCTTTTGCACCAGTACAATCAGGCTTCTACAAGGGAAGGAGATAGGTTTGATGTGCCCCTTTTGAAGAATCTTTTGGATCTAACGCTTGATTTCATCATTTTCCATCTACAAGCGACGATAGACTTGTCCATTAGGCAGAGGTGCACCAAGGGTTAGATCAATTGGATGATTGACTTGGCAGTCCGTCGGTACCCCAATGGGTGAGGATAAGATGTCTCCATACTCTTCCACAATCCTGTCCACTTGCTTCTGCTATAAAGAGAGGCTCTGTGTAGAGGCCACGGATGTGGCAGTGACCTTCTACTTACTGTGAGCATGGATCACAAAGAAGATGAATTTCCTGGTCTATGAAATGACCTTACTAAATTTTTTAGCAGAGATTAAAGAAATAGTAGTAAGCAGCGCTACCTCTAGTATCATGTACAATTGTCTACCCAAAGTAATAATAACACTATGGGGTCTAGACTCATACACAACATGAAGCTTCCACAAATATGGTTGTCCTAAAAGAACATCACAAACCTCAAGGGGAGAAATATCACACAATACCTCATCTTTGAAGGACTTGATGTCGTAGGGAAGACGACACTATTGGCTAACACATAGATCTATTCCTTGGTGAAGCCAACCGATGGTGTAGGGTGTGGGTACGATTTTTTCGGTAGGTCCAACCACTTGACGACCTATGCTAAGATCGGGTTCTTCTGACTACTACTATCGACAATGAAATGAAGTGGAGCCCCCTTTACCCACATCTGTGAGTGAAAGAGGAATTCCCCTTCCTTTGTTTCGTCTGGTTCTCTTAGTTGGACTACGGTGGTAGAGACAGTGGAATTGGGTTCAACATCGATAATCCGCTTTTCTCCTTCTAGAATTGATTTAGAATCATAATCGACCTCTGACTCGGAAGCCTTCAGCTCGACCATGAGTGACTTCTTGGAGTGACATTTCTCAGTGTTGTTCCAAGGGATTTTATGGTATTCACACAATTTTCTCGTGTCCTTCTTCATCTTCTCATTTCCCTTCTTGTCTTTCAGCTTGGACTGGTTGTCTTGAGATTGGCCATCTTTTCTCTATCCCTTGTTGTGTGGGTTGTGGTCGCCTTTACCCTGTTTCATTTGTGAGGAGTTTGCATATCCAAACTCTCGCCTCTTCTGCTTAAATTTGTGCTCGATCTTGAAAGCATATCTATAAGTCGTACCCAATGAGGCAATGTACAGAAACTCCATTTATGTTTAAATTTATCTATGCAAACAAACACATTATTTGAGCACCAGATGTTGCTCATAGTCTTTGATACCCAACTTGGTGCGCAGGGTATGGACAATTTTGGTGAAATCTGGTACTGTTTGGTCCCTTTCTTGATGCAGGGTAGTCCATCTGGTGTAATGGCCCTCACAACTTCCAACAGGGTAGTATTGTTCTTTAATGGCATCCCATAAGGAATCCCATGTAGGGGCAACCACAAATATTTCAGATTCCTCTTTGGCCCTTTTCTAAGAGTAAGTGTCCCACCAGTCCTTAACATGGGGGATGACATATATGAGTGCAAAAGTAATCTTTTCCCTATCAGAAAAATTATGGACTGGAAAATACCCTTCAAGTAGATTCAACCATTTATCTACAACATTTGCATCTATCAGCCCTTCAAATAATGGAATATGAAAATTTACCTGTACCTTGAAGGGGTGTGCATGGATTCTTGATGAAGATGCCTCTCCTATGGGAAGCCTTCGAAGGATCTGCGCACATTTTTCCATCATTTCGTTCCTTTGTCGTGCAAGGGATTCCTCGAGAAATTTTTTAAAAGGATCTCCTACTCCATTATCTTTCTTTTCATTTCCCATGGGTTGTTGTCGGGCTCAATGCGACCAATATTGCAACGGCTTGATTGGTTCAAATCCCAACTTTTTGAACCTATATCTTGTCGAGGACATGCAAAAAGAAAAATAAATAAAGAGCATACCGCTCTGATACCATTGATTCATATTTAGGAGTGGAACGAAATTATTAATATAATGAATACGATAAACATAGAGATATTAGAACAACAAATATATCCAGTGGACAATATCGTCTATTGAATAAATGAAATAGGATGAAACTGTAAAATTGTTGAACTAAAACACTTGCTCGAATGGTGGTAGCCATCTCTGAGAAGAGATGTGATTGTTATCTGCATTCGTCTGAGAAGAATGATTACAATGAGGTTCTAGAGGCCTTTTTAATATTACTCATGAATTCCAAAACCATAGACATCCAAAAACCTAACCCTTGGAGGTGAAACACCAAAAGTCATGTGGGCCCCTCTGGGTAAGTTGTTACCTCAACTTCCTGGGGTCGTAACTTCCACATACGACCTTCATTTTAGGCGCGTGATAGTTTGTTGGAAAGGTGTTTTAGAGAAATACACATTACACAGTCAAAATCTGACTTCGTCTATAGTTTGACTTTGGCGAGACAAAAAAACATTGTTTAGGAATCCAAAATGACCCTGGAAGTACAACAAGATGTGTTGAAATGAAAACGTACAAAATAAGCCAGTTGGATTAGGTGAGAGGCCACCAGTATCCACCTGGAAAATGTGTATGGCTTTAGACAACCCCAGAAGTGTAGAACCCATAATTACAAAGAAGTATAGAAGAACGTGCTGAACTACAAACTAACAAGAGGAGCTAGTTGGAATAGGTGTGTGGCCACCAATATCCAACTAGATCATGAATATGGAGGAAAACCAAGATTAAGACAAAATTTTAGTTAGAGGAAAATGAAAATCATTTAATGAAAAAAATTAAATCTTTGATGAAAAGCGACTTGAACTGCAAACTAGACTAATTGTAGCAAGTGATATTTATTGAAGCGATCAAAACAAAACCAAATCTATGCTAAAACCAGAAAAGACATCAACATCTAAGTTATGAAAGCATAAAATAAGAAAAAACAATTATGCTAATCCTATTCCTAACCTAACCTATTTTGGCTAAATGAAGGTCACTTGCAAGCGTAGTGCTAGTGAAGCCAATCGAGCAACTCCAAACCTGCAATCACATATTGGTTGAAGGCCAATTGGAGAGAATGGAGTAGTGAGGGATGCAAGATTGGAAGAATTGATTCAAACAAGTCTCCACTCAAGAAGTTAAATTTAGTAGCGTTATGATTCACAATACATTCAGATATGTAAGATTCCTCCAACCCTGACTCAATTCCATCATAATTGTCATCATATGATTGCTAAGAGGAAATCAACAATGAGATACATACTTGATGAGGCTCATGAATGAAAATTGCATGCAACATACTTTATAAGGGAGTCTCGGAGTGGGTGATATTTCTCATCCTAGGGGTAGAAGTAAGACAACATGCACTTGACATAATCATCGATAGAAACTAGAGTGTCGCATTGCCTATGTAGATCTCCCTATGTTCAAATTTCATGTATTCTGCATGTTGAGAGGAGAGATAATGGTGGATTGTCTGAGGGAAACATTGAGTGAAATATAACTCCAAATGTTTTCCTATGAAATCAAATAAATCATGTGAGTGTTGGAGCATTGAAATAGCATCCAAGTATGATTGATGAATTTGCTCCTGGGGAATAACAAGTAATTTTGGGGCATGTTGAGGCGATAACATTTTTTGGATTAACTCAATGTTTCCTATGATTTGCATGGTGATGGGTTATTCATTTTCTATAATTTCTTGATGATGATAAAAAAGCTCATGGTGCTATGCATATTTTATATTTGTAATGATTAGCATATGTAGCTCAAGGTAAAAAAATATCAGATTGTGAACAATCAACGAATGATAATTTGGTACCTACACTCAATTTTGGAACAAAAAAGTAGTCATCAAAAACATGATCATTATGATTATATTTTGATTCAACATGTTCCAGAAATTGAAATTGCAAAGGGGTTTCAAATTGATACATCTTGGATGAAGTGTCATTAAGAATGAGTGTTCGATCGATCAAGTCTGGGCACTCTTCCTGATCTAGTATATCATTCAACGTTTCATTACCAAAATAGTAATGTGAAGATTCTATTACATGATAAAAGGATGGATTCTCATGTGGATGATAATCATCAAACAAATTTGTATACAGTGCATGAATATTTTTAATTTTTGACGATGATGGGATTTCCTCGGTAAGAGATTCATCACAAACCATAATATGATCATGATTTTTAGAAGGGGGATCGTTACATGGTTCAGACTCTAAGGCCATGGGGTCTAAGATTACTGATAAAGATTCCACTGCAATTGTGTCAGAGTGTTGTTTGAATATTATGCCCCCTATATCGTTTTTGGTTGGATCTAAATTCTGTGAATAGGAGATGGCTTGATCGTTCATATCACATTATTTAGAAATAGAGACAAGATATGAAAACCAATCAAATAATTTTTTTCTTGAGGGTTCATCCCTTTCAAGAAATCTATAATAAATCTGCATGACTCTTTGAAACAAATAGTTCTCATATTCAATCCTTAGCCTATGGTTTTATTCTAGTTCATCAACGAGTTCATCATAAACATAATTTTCATGAGAAATGATAACAAATTCCATGAATTGTTTCCAGGTATGAATTGATTTTGTTGGCAATGTACTAAACCAAGCATTAATTTGCCCTTCAAATGTGATTATGAACAATCAGCATGTTTCATTGTCTTGTAAAATTTTAAGATTTCATTAAGCAATGTCAAATCATTTGAGATGTGTAAATGTAGAGACATGTCCTTCACCATCGAATTTGGGATTTGACAAGAGATTAATTTTCTTGATTGAGATGGCCTCGGTGGGTCTTGGAAGACTCAAAGGGTCATCCCATACAAATGTACAGAGAGGAGACATGGTGTGGTTAAGAGTTAAATGAATGACTCCACATGGGTAGGCTTGTCATCCAACCCTACCAATAGTGCCAATTTTGTTGACGGATCCAAATTCACCCGACAACAGTAATGGGTTCTCCCTGGTAAGAAGTCCCAATTAGATCTCTCACCATTTGGAATAGGGAATCCATTTGGATTATGACCCAACAACCATTGTTGGTTTGGTTCTACCGGCTGTGGCTCAGTCCACCGATGAGGGTGAGTGATGGGTGGTTGTACAAACATAGGATGTATATGAAGACAATCTAAATGTAGGCCTAATCTAATCCTAATCTAACCTATCCTAGCTAGGAGCAAAGTAATGTAAGTGAATGAGATATGGCATGAAACTAACTCTACTAGTAACTTCACCTAGATAGTTCAAATGAAGAAATAAAGTCAGATAACACATGCACATGAATATATAACCAGAATAATCTAAGTCACTATTTCACATACATTAGCATCTCATTCGCTCAGGACATGTAATATAAGAAAAAATGGAAAAACTGCAAGAAGACATATATTTCATCAAAATAGTCCATAAACAAACATGCTCTTAAAACTCATGTCAACAACAAACATTCTACTTGAAATAGTTCGCAACAAAACATCAACACATGCAAGTCCTTCTCTCAGTCAAAATTTATCCCTAAGGGCTTCTCTGTATTAACAATTTCAACAATAGTACATGAAAACTCTTAATACATCTTTCCAATTTTAGTTGACATTGTATTCCCAAAGTAGTTCAGAAGTGTACAATGTTTGAAGAGCCAAAATCCCTTTATTTCGGTTCTATTCAAGTATTTGTCCCTTTATGACCTTTCATTTTCCAATGTTTTTCCTCATCCTCTTTGTGATTACGAGCAACAAGGACAATGGTTACATTTTGAATTTGTGTCCTAGCGCAAGTGGGTCGTCGTGGATTTCAGCCATATTTGTCTTCCACATCTTGAAGACTAGATTTGGGTATGGGTGCATCTTCTTCGTTCTGAATTTGACAGTCGATCATCATGGAGTTTTGAGCTTGGTTCCCCTCACTGATTTTTCATTTCTAGAATAATTGGCATCGTTTTACTGTTCTATTTTATTTGGTTGTAAATCGCATTGCAAGAGTGAGTCTCCCTCTTGGCATGGGTAAGTAACACTGTTCAACATACATTAGATGAGAGTAAATCCAGATAAACCATCAAACTGATCACTATAATTCATATGAATGGGACATAAAATAATTGAAGTATCATTTATAAACTTCCCTAAGTTCGATTCATGGTTCCTTTTCTCGCGGTTGAGTTATGTTGTTCTTCGAGGCTATCAACAAGGTGTTAGATATTAATCCAAAAATAAGTATACCATAGGTTAGTAATTTTTCAAATAATATAACTAGGAATTTTTATAGCATGAAGCGACATTTCCAATGGTATAAATAACTTTCAAAATGGACACCTGAGTCAAAAGTCAAGTCCATTTTACGAAAAGTGGTTTTTCATGTTTTGGAGGAGTTAGTACTAACTCCTCCAACCTAGAATAAGTGTACTATTAAATAGTAATTTCTCAATTCACATATCTATAAAGTTGTATAGCTCAGAAATACCTTTCCAAAGGTATAAATAAGTTGCAAATCAGACACCCGAGTCAAAAGTTACGGCCATTTTATGAAAGGTGGTTTTCTTGTGTTCAGAGAAGTTTGAACTAACTCCTTCGAACGGAACTAACTCCTTCGACCTGGAATAAGTGTACCGAACATTAGGAATTTATAAAATCACATAAATATAAACTTGAAATCAAACAACTAGAAAGTTTTATATCTTGGAAATAAATTTCCAACGATGTAAAGAAGTCGCAAAACGGACACCTGAGTCAAAAGTTATGGATGATTTACGAGAGACAGTTTTCTTATGTTCGGAGGACTTTGAAAATACTCATACGACCTACTCAGAGAAGTTTGAACTAACTCTGGAGGAAATAAAGGGAAATATTTTGAATCACTTCGGAGGATTCAAAGGGAACTTCTCCTTCCGTGGAAAGCAAAATTGGAAAATATTCTAAGTGTCGAATTGGCAAGAGACAATGAGAGCTTGAGTTCAAAAGCCCGTAACTTCCTCATACGATGCCTAATTGAGGTCCCATTTTTTGCAATGTGAAGAAACAAAAAGAAAAAATTATATCAAGATAATTGAACATATTGTTCCATCATTTGAGTGGATCCATTTCTAATAATGGCCACGACTATCGAGGCTTGCCTAACGAGAAATCCTAGACGATCGTTTTGGCACTTTCTGACCTCAAATTTTGATTTCGTTAGTTGTTTTGTAATCATGTTGGTGGGAATCAAACAATTAACGTGTTTCAGGGATGAAAAATTAACTTTGACGAACATCGAAAAATTGCTCCCAAAGGCAGTTTTTAATGAAAGTTTGGGTCCCACGTTTTTTGTTGCTTCATCCAAATTTAATTTCATCAGTTTTTGTATAATATGTGATGTACATTCTCTTTATCCATCCATTAATACTGAGTATATATATTAATAGCACAAATTTATAAATCCGCCAAAATTGCCAACCGATGTCCAGTGCGCTTAGCACTGTGCAGGAGCTAAAAGGACCAAATTTCTCCCAAAGTGTGTTTCAGAACCAATGCAAGACCTGGAGGTGTTATGATTAAACATTTGATTCTAGGCAAGGTGTCCACAATAAAAATCTATTTGTAACGTCAACAAATGAAAAACAAACAAGATAGTACCATGTGCATGAAGAAAGCCACTAAGAACACTAAAACATGATTATGACTTTGATCTGAAGTGAATCAGTTGAGATAGACATATATTGACCAGCTATCTAGATAGGCGTGGAGAGTTTAATCATTGTAAATGTAAGGAGATTGATTGATGAACCCAACAAGAAGAAATGTGATCTGGGAGGGGGATGAGATAAGCCTCAAGGTGAAAGTGGGCTACGCTTACTTGATAACTATTGGCGAGAGGGAGAGGATTTTCCTCGATGTGCTTGACGACCATGAGGGGTTAACATATTTCTACTGATTCATTTGCGACAAGAGGGGGAAACTTGTCAATGGGTATCGCATTGGGGAAAAAGAAGCAAACCTTGTCGGTAATAAATGTAATGAAGCGAAAGGGAAAGAGCATCATTGTTATGTGATGCAATGGCATGAGTAGAAGTGAGTTAGCTGGTGAAAGGTGTGTGAATGATGAATATAATAATGTGACCAATATCAGTGAGATGACATTGATCATGTGAATTCCATCGACGATGAAGATGTGAGTTAGTTAGGTTTGGTCGAAGTGTGATAGCGCATTAGACAAGTTCAAAGGGAGGTAGATGATGAACTGATGAGAAAACCAATGGCATATAAATGAAAAGGTGGAAGAAGGATGCACACATT
>JASDQU010305412.1:3021-19907 GCA_032191745.1 Picea mariana
TATGGGAATGAGAGGAATGTTCACTGTCAATATGTGGGGGTGTGTCAGAGGAAGGGTTATCTGTAGGGATATTCAGTTTGGTGCAGAGTGATGAAAAAATAGATTCAAGCTGGGTGGTCATTTCTTGTTTGACTTCCTCCATTGAGGACTGCATGGTTGTATTGATGGTTGTATTGATGGTTGTATTGATGGTTGTATTGATGGTTGCAACATTGGCACTGAGTTCTTTCACTTCTTGTTGGGTCTTGGTGAGACTAGATTGCAAGGTATTGAAGCGAGCTTCCAATTTTTGGCTACGGGTATGGGCCATGAGGACGAGGGAATTGAAAAGGGGCGAATGGGGTCAAAACTTTTTGCCAAAAAATGATATGTATGAAGGTGATAAGGGAGAATAGGTGAATCCAATGGAATAGGTCTCAAATAATGGTGAAAAATTTTCCAGACTTTTTTTTTTTTTTTTACCCCTGTGGAGTTATACTTCGGTCTGAAGAACACTGCAGAGATGAAATCCCCAAATTCTTAACCAAGAAGAAAAGTGTAGTGATTTGGCAACCTGAACACAGTTGCACGACAATAGATCTTGTCTATTTTAATTTGTTTATGTTTCTGTCCCCCAATGGTTAGGTATTCAAGGGTTCTACATACAAGGGTTTTCCCTGTGCTATAACTCTCTAATATACGTGTGGGGTCCAACAATAGTAATCGACCCAATATCTCAGGGCACTAACTAAGGAGGATAGACTGTACCCTTAGACGTACTACCTGACTACCCAGGTACTAGAGAGTATTTTACTGAGTGTTTTTCTCGGTGGCACTATAGCAGTCAGGCGTCCGATCGGTTTATCTAAAGAGGGATTTAGGAAATCTAGGTCGATTCGTACACAGGTGTTGTCCGATGCGCTACCACTCGAAGGGGTACCAACAAGGGTTACAAGGGTTGCCAACATATGTGCGCTTAATAACCACTTGTATTTTCTGCGTGTATGAATCCCTCAACCGCGGGTTTATGCTCGTAACGACATATCTCTGTGGCTTAAAGACGTCAGAATACGTCTCTACCTTGAAAAAAATTACCCACAATTTCTGCCAAGGAAAGTGCTCTGATACCACTTGTAATATACCAGATATAAAAAGTATGCATAACAGAAATAAAATGGTAGAAATGGCAGAATAATAGTAATATAACCAGCATAATCTCCACAATAACATAGAAATGATATAATAACAACAACCGAAATAGCACTTTGATTCAGAAAGCAATGTTCACGGGCCTCTTCGAGGGGGCAACCTCCAGTCGAGCAACACTCTATTACAATAATCTCCAAGCTAGGGTTCTCATACCCTCGACTCCTATTTATACTAAATATGTCTATCAAAAGAAGCGTCTAGAGGAAGATCCTTCTAGAAGCGGAAGCTTCTATTAGGTCTTCTTACATCCGCCTTATTCTATTTTATTGAAAGGCCTTATTAATATTGACCTTTATTACATCCGAATATATTGTTCTACCTATGTGCGGGTTAGGACCCTAACAAACTAATTTAGAATTTGTTTGGTACTGAGTTGGTCAAGCTCTATAGCTCTCAAGACCTAATAATTTGCAATGGAGTAATGAAATGGCCAAACTCCAACCAGATGACTTGTATTCATGGGCTAGGTAGTAGTGTCGTAGATTATGTGATATTTGATATCCTTGATTCCAACCAAATAGAAACTTTTAACCCTTTAAATGACCATGAACCCGACTCTGATCATAAACCTTTAACCCTAACTCTAAAATTTTCCATGAATACGAGTGCAATTGAAGAGAATTATGATAATAAAAGACAATTGCGCTTTGACAAACGTAAAGTTGACCTTTTCTTAAAGGATTTAAATAGTAAATTTAGTTCTCTTTCGAGGTGTCCAGTAAAAAGAATAATAGAATGACGAACCCTTGGTATGATAAAAAATGTAAAATTGCTAGGAAGGCCATTAGGGATTCTTCTAATGAGTCCTTCAAAATTGATAAGATCAATATGTACAAATCCCTAATTAAAAGGAAAAAAAGGTACTATATCAATAAAAGGCAAGAGCGGCTTTCAAAACTATCTAAGTTAGATCCTAAGAAGTTCCGAAGTCAAATTCTAAACTGCAATACTAAAGAAAATAATATGATTCCCTTAAGGGAATGGAATTCTTATCTTAAAAGTCTTTATGAGTTCCGTAATGCCATGGACACCATTCCTATTACCCCTACAGAGGATGTAGTTTTTTCTTTAGATGACATAGAGTTCAGGGTTAAGCGGCTTGGAAATGGGAAAGCTAAGGATAGTGAAGGTTACCAAGATGAAATTTTTAAAATCAGAGGACCTATCCTTATCCCTCACATACACAAGCTCTTGAATTTAGCAGTCAAGCATGGTTTCCCTAAACCCTGGATGCAAAGCCTCATTGTTCCTATTTTTAAAAATGGGTATAGAAACATTCCCTCTAATTATAAGACCATTATGATTATCCCAATTTTAGCCAAACTTTATGGAATTATTTTGGAAAAGAATATTAGCCAGGTTTAGGAGATATCATTTAATTGTGGATCATATTATTACCTTTATGATCATTACAGAGGAGTTTTGCAATACTAAAACAAATATTTTTTGTTGTTTTGTTGACTTTAGAAAATCTTTTGACATGGTTCCTAGGAAAAACCTTTGGAATAGGTTGGAAGGGATAAAAAATCATCTCTAGTTGAGGGCTACTACAATAAGGATGTATGAGAATGATATTTCTAAGTTTAAAAACATTGAGGGCTAGTCGAAAGAGATTAACTGTAATATTGGAGTCAAACAAGGTTGTCCCTTGCCCCTTACCATTTTTGGCATATACATTGACAAGTTGGAAGATTTTTTGGAAAAAGAAGGTTGTGTCGACCCTACTCTCACTGGTATAGTCATCAATTTTATTCTTTATGATGCTGATATCATTCTTATGGCAAGGAGTCCCCATGATCTTGAAAACCAACTAAGAATCCTCAAGGATTTTTTCTCCAATATGGGTATGACTATTAATACTAATAAGACTAAGGTCATGATTATTAAATCCAATAAAATCACTTATGATACCTTCGTATATGAAAACAACAACTTGGAGGAAGTGAATTCATACAAATATCTTGGAATTGATATTCACCACAAGCTCAACTGGAATTATAGCATTGAGAAAAGGACTATTGGGGGATGGAAATCTTATTATGGGCTTGAAAACAATTGGAATTCAGCCGATCTTTGGATTTGGGATAAGAAGAAACTCCTCTTTGAGACTCTTGTTACACCTGTTATTCTTTATGGATGTGAAGTCCGGGGCTATAGTATCTCTCATGAATCTTGGAGAAAGATAGAGTAAACACAAAAGAATTTTATAACCTATAATCTAAAATTAAAGGAAATATGCCCTATCCCATCCTCCTCTTAGAAACAAGCCTCTACTCCATTGGGAGCATGACTATGACTAGATACCTAATGTATAAGAACAGGTTAAACAAATGGAAGACAATAGGCTTCCTTTTTGCAGAATAAAGATACTATTAAAAATAGCATCAAATCAAAATTTAAGGATAAAATGTTGTGTCATAAAGAGTTAGAAGAAAAAAAAAAGTTAAGGTATTATAGGATGTAATCAACCCTAATCTAGAAGATCAAAATTATCTATATGTTTTGACGAGTGTAAAGAAAAAAATATGCATTACTAAGATAAGGACAAATTCTCACGAGCTCCATAGTGAAACTGAGTGTTGGTCAATTCCTAAAATTCAATGGGATGAAAGAGTGTGTCACCTTTGTGACACTAAGAAGGTTGAAGATGAAAAACACTTTCTCTTAGATTTTCCAACCTATACCCAGATGAGATCTCATTTTTAATATATTTGTCACACTACCAACCTTCCTAACCTCTTAACTCAACAAAACTATGGTGATCTTGGAAAGCTTCTCTTAATGTTTTTCGAGCACAGAAATAAAATTCTAAAGAATCGCAAGTAAACACTTAATCTCTTAAAGTCCAATAAACCAATTCGGTCTTAATGGATGTTCATCATCATCATCATCACCACCACCACCACAATCTCTCTCTCTATATATGACACATGCATAGAAGATAATACCTTATTTTAATTATATATCATGAATTATTATATTATTTGAAAGGTTTTAGCCATTGTTTATATTGTTTATATCGAGATATATGTTTTGAAAAACATTTTTCTTACTTTCAAACTTCACAAATATTTGTGAGAAGGAATCATCTTCGATTTATCACCATTAAATATTATGATATATCCCATTTTTAAAATATTAAAATAAATTGCTATATTTACATTTGTTTTAAAATAATAATAAATATAATTTATTATATTTATTCTTATTTCCTATTTTTCTTTAAAAATATATTTTAATTAATTTATAAATAAATCAAATAATAATATTAAGAAGGGAGAACGTCTTCGTACTTAATAAATATTAAATCTAATAAATTTAATGTTAAAATATATCAATGCAACATCTTTATCCTTAAAATATCCCAGTTATAATTATCATAGATCTAAAAGTTGTTGTGAGTCACAGGTTATTTTTATTTTACTCTCCAATCTACATAAAATATTGGCAAATTGTTATATTATAAAATATATGTTTGTAATGTTTAACTTTTGTAACACTTGGCAAATTTTTGGTCAACTGCTTATTAATATGCAGTCAACCAACGGATCGATTGCTATATACCATGTCGCGTACGGCAGGTATAATAACGAATAGTCAAGGTGATTTTGATGGTTATTTCACACCATGAATTAGGGTTCAATGTATGATGTTTTATTTACATTTAAAAAAAGTAAAATTAGATTGTTTTATAAAGTACTTATCAAGTTGAATTTAAACAATGTTTTCTTAGTGCATGGTGTAATTATCTTGCATAAAATACCAAAACCAAGTCATCCTCAAGTTGAAAAGTTGATGAAAGATAGATACTACAAAATATGAATTAACAAATGAGAGAATTATAGTTTTATGATATTTTTATTAACTAAAAAGTTGTTTTTTTTAAATTATTGTTTTTTTTGTCATTGATATAAATGTATATTATTACAAATATGAATTAACAAATGAGAGAATTATAGTTTTATGATATTTTTATTAACTAAAAAGTTGTTTTTTTTAAATTATTGTTTTTTTTGTCATTGATATAAATGTATATGATTACATAGAGTTTTTTGTTTTCTAATATTCAATAGGTAAATTGTATTCAAAATAGTTAGTTCATTTATTGTGTTCCAGAGTGTTAGGTGTTATGCAATTGAAGCAAAAAAGTAACAAGTAACAAGATTTTAATGGCAAAGAAAATAAAATCAAGAACAAATCAGAGAACAATAATAACACAATTGACACAATGATTTACGTGGAAACTCAATACGGGAAAAAACCACGGGGCAATGATAATTAATATTCTTATTATTCAAGGGAGAGTTACAATAGTCAATCACATGCATACAACCATCTTCTCCTCTCTTCACACACACTGTGCTACACTACATTGCTCATTCCTCACTTCACCTTTATGGGTATGCTCGTATATATAACATCTATCAAACAATTAGACAAACTCATTACATATGATCCACCAGTTACACAAATCGTTCACTATAGTGTGCATGCATGCACATTCTATTTTTAGCTAATGTTGTGTGCATGCATTCACATGGAAATTAGTTGGCACGTTTTCAACAATCTCCACCTTGACAACAATTTACTTGATATATCATGCCCAAATTTATTCATCACATTTACTGCAAGGAAAGATAATCCAAACACCATCACAGCTCCACAACTTCTCTAATATTATTGTTACGTGAAGATGTCTGCACGATTCGCTCCAGTATGGACCATTCTACCTCCATCAGTAACCTGTCTTATAAACCGATGCACTTGTCCATTTTGATACGCTGGACTGTTAGTCAAATGCACAACACTTTGACCACCACAAAACAACTCATCCTGTACTTGTCCAAACTTACCCAATAGATCCTTGCATTCTTGGAAGACATAACCCGAGGTAGGTCTCCTCTTGTCCAAATCTCTTGAATCATAACCACAGACTAAATCACTGCAACCATTGTAGGTGATACTTGTACTGCTGTGCTTCTAAGATACTGAAGCACTCATTTCCATGCTCTTTACCTAGTTTTTTTCATGTGTCTACTGACAACACCAAATACATGTGAAATATTGACCATTTCCCATCGCAATCATTAAAATTATTATTGACATATGATACTCGAGACATATAACCCTTTTCTTGTTCATTAGTTAGGACATAAACCTGAAGAAAAACTTGCAATGGAAATCCAAAGGGATTTTACCGGTTTCACATTATTCATAACGAATTTCCTGAGTATCTTCACCACATACTTCTGTTGTGATAACCAAGGTTACCATCCAACCTGTCTCTATGTATTTCTATGCCCAAGATTTTTTTTGATACTCCTAGATTCTTCATCTCAAACGTCCTAACCAACTGAGCCAACCTGTTGATCTTAACCATGCTTGTGCTTGCAACAAGCATAACATTTAACACCAAGATAATAAATATACCATAAACACAATGGTTATACTCACTTGTAAAATATGGCTCACCATGAAGGAATCAAACATCTTGTACCTTTGCCTAGCATGCTTCAGGCCATACAATGATTCTTGATTTTGCAAACAAATATTCTGTTGTGATTTTGAACTAACCTTTCTGGTTGTTCCATATACATCCCTTTTTCCCAAAAATCTGATGTAAAACAGTTTTAACATCTAGTTGTACTGACTCAATATCAAGTAACACAACTAGTGCTAACACAACATGAATAAAAGCAAGCTTTTAACAATTGGTGAGAAATTTTCATGGAAATGAATACCTTCCAAATACCCTTCTCCTTCCAGTCATGCTTTAAATATTTCATCCTTTTACTATGTTTGATTTTATAAAAGGAAATTCATCAAACATTGCATCTCTATCCATGATGATTATGTGGGTAGTAGGGTCCCACAATCTGCATCCCTTAACATCATCACCATGTCAAAGATCTATCTGTTTGATCTGGGTCTTACTTAGAATGATGATAAAAACATAAGCATCACAACCAAATAATTTCACATTTGAGTAATTACCAGATGACCTGTTCATACCTCTTCCAGAATATTCTAGTCTTTTGCAATCAATGGTGATTGAGTTACCAGATAACACAATCGCTTCTGCCCACAACTATTGCTGCAACTTGGCATTACTGAACATGCCTCTTTGATCCCAACTTCCTTGCAATAATTTCCAAGTTCCATGGATATGAACCTACCTTCATCATATATTCTCAAACACTTGATTGACCTGCTAATGTTCATTTCACTACATCTCTAAAACACATCAACCTTTCTACAAACCCACCTTTCTAGCTTGGACACACTACTCCACCTCAAACATTTCATTCGAAAAAACCTTGACCAAATCTGGCCAAGCCGACCCAAGTGAACCTTTTCCGCTCACCTCGAGGGAATTTACACTGAGTCTCAGTGCTCCACCTTAACATGAACATTCCCTTGACCAAATCCAGCCAAGCCGACCAAGTAAGCCTTCACGGCTTACCTCCAAGCCCATTTACAATGGAGTTCACCAAGCCTTTTATAGGATTCATTACATGTAATCCATGGACACAATACCACGAGATATCCAAAAAACATGTACCTGAAAAACCACGTGCTTTGACCTAAAAAACAGATTTAACTCATTAACTCTTTCACCGAGTCAAGTTTAACCCAACACACATGCACCCCGACATATTCAATCTACCTAAATCTATGTCTAAAATTTTCATAGGTGACCTGATAAACCAAGGGTATGCATGCCTATCCAGGTCTTAAAGATGTATGCCCATTTACATGCAATCAATAATTTTTTTTTATAACTCCAAGGTAAATACATTTTTTTATATGATGACTCAACCATCACTGCCCTACAACTTCTATGTGAACACAGGTGGTAAGATACAACAGACAGATAACAATTCATCAACCACACCTAAACCTGAACTTGTTGCAGCTGAATTTGCTTCCTTTGTGGATTCCTCTTTGGATGCTTGTTGTCTTTTCTAGCAATCGTTCTTCAGATGCCTAGATTTGCCATAGAACCAACATTTTCCCTTACCCTTACCATCTTTTGACTTAGACCCGGATGTACCTTTATGATATTTCCCTCCTTTTGCAGATCGACCTCTGACCACCATTGATTCTGTTGTTGAGGTTTCTTTAGATTTTCTCCACATTTCCTCAGACAATAGAGTTCCCACAATGATGTCATAATCAATGAAATCTGTTGATCTAAACCACATAGATGTGACTAGATGATCCCAAGACTTGGGAAACAAACACAATAGTGTAACTGCCTTGTCCTCACCTTCGTAATTTACTTCTATACTAGATAATTGACAAATCATATTATTGAAAACATTTAAGTGATCAACAATTTTTGTACCTTCTTTCATATATAAGCTATACAACTGCCTCTTCAAGAAGATTATGTTCATCAAGGAATTTTTCATATAGAGACTCTCCAGTATGTTCCACAAACCCATTTTTGTCTCCTCTCCAATGATGTTCCTCACCTTCGTAATTTACTTCCATACCAGATAATTGACAAATCATAGTATTGAAAACATTTAAGTGATCAACAACTTTTGTACCTTCTTTCATCTATAAGCTGTACAACTGCCTTTTCAAGAAGATTATGTTCATCAAGGAATTTTTCATATAGAGACTCTCCAGTATGTTCCACAAACCCATTGTTGTCTCCTCTCCAACGATGTTAAACAAAAATTCATCTGCCAGACACAAATAAATTGTACTGAGAGCTCTTGCATCCATATCTTCCCAGTCCTCATCTATGATGTTTTTTCTGTTTCTTTGACTTTCCCACCAAATCCTTTTGAAATCCTTGTTGCACAAGCAGATCCTGCATCTTGAGCTTCCATATCTCAAAGTTATTCTTGCCACTGAATTTATCCACCTCAAACTTAGAATTCTGCACTTTCACCATTAGCACAAAATACAACATGCGACAGTGTAATAAAACTTGTCCTAGGCCAATCCACTCCACTCGGCCCAACTCGGTTAACCTACTCTGCTATCCAACAACCAGATTCTCTTCTCCTTCACTCTCCGATCCTTAAACTCTGTGCTCTGATACCACTTGTTAGGCAACGAAAGAAAAAAGGTAAAAATATTTTAATGGCAAAGAAAATAAAACCAAGACCAAACCAGACACAACAACAATCACACAATTGACACAGTGATTTACATGGAAACCCAATACGAAAAAAACCATGGGGAAATGATAATCGATATTCTTATTATTCAAGGGAGAATTACAATATCCAATCACAGGCATACATCCATACTCTCCTCTCTTCACACACATTGTTCTACACTACATTGCTCATTGCTCACTTCACCTCTATGGGTATGCTCGTATATATAGCATCTATTAAAAAATTAGACAAATTGATTACAATATGATCTACCAGTTACACAAACTATTCACTATAGTGTGCATGCATGCATATTCTATTTTTAGCTAATGTTGTGTGCATGCATCCGCATGGAAATTAGTTGGCACGTTTTCAACACATAGTGCCTATACTCTCTTTCCCAAGAAAGAAAGAAAGAAAGAATATATATATATATATATATATATATATATATATATATATAATGTATTCACAGTGACATTCAAATGTAGTTGAACTAGTTATTTAGAGTAAAGATGGATGTGATAATTTAATGTTGATAATTTATTAACTGATATGGTATCTAAAACCCTAAAACTAACAAAGATCCAAAGATGCAGGTTGAATGTTATAATTGTTTCTTTCGAAGGATGCAGGAGTGTGAGGAATCACTTGCATGCATGAGTGCATATAATTCCAAATAGAAATATACAATTACCAGAGGAAGCCATTGAAAGGAACAAACGTGTAAAAATTACTCAGAAAAGTCTGTTTAATCTAATCAACATTTTTTGTTCTCGCAGGAGACAAAATAGTTGAAGAAACATGTGTGTTTGTAAGAAAGAAAGATCGTGGCCTAGCAAAAGACGTGATACTATAAAGAAATTTGAGTTTTGAACAATTAAAATTCAGAAATTCATGCCCCAGTTTCAGAAAGAAGTCATGAGTATGCTCGGATTGTAGTTGACGAGGGTGACTTAGCAATTGGAAGGCATGGTTTAGCTTTTTTTTCAAGTATTACTGGAGCAGTGTATAACATAACATATACAATGTTATAGAGGAAGTAATCGTCGAAGAGTACAACCATCATGGCTTTGGTTGTCAAGGTAAAATATAATATTACTATGAGGAGATTCAATGTGTATGTAGGGGGAGATGGTAGTCTCGATCTCTTCATATGCATAGTTTGTTATAACATATGTGGATGACAACAATGACATTGTAACTATAGAAGATGGAAATGATATTCTTGGTGTCTTGCATCAAGGTTTAAATCCTTTACCCTTGGAAGTGTCTTTGATGAGTCAAAATAATAGGGCCATAGAAAAATAGCATCAAAGCCAACCTTCAAACCCTAGTGGTGAGACATCTAATATTCGTTGTGTTTGTTGTGGAAAGAATGGAAATGAAGAAAACACATGTAGGAGCCTATGGGAGAAGACTAAAGACAAGTAGGAACAAAAGGAAGAAAAAAAAAAAGTTCTTGAATACACTCATTGTGTTATTGCACATTGCAATATTGGCATAAATGAAAATTTGTTAAAAACTTCATTTGCTTCTTGGAGAGATGTTTGGTTGCTTGACACTGGTGCTACTTTCCGCATGAATTTTCAGAAATATTTCTTTGATGAATTAAATGACAATGTATAGGGTGCAATAAAATTTGTATATGGTTCAAGTCTCAAATCTACACGAATTGGCACCATCAGGCTCAAATTTCCTAGATTCTTAGATTTTATTTTACGTGATGTTCTCTATCTTCTTGAGTTGTAGAGGAACTTGCTATCTCTTGTGCACATTTGACAACAAGGCCAAACTATTCTTGATGGAAAAGTTGAAATGAGGAGGTTTTCTCACAACATGGTCATCATGAGATGATGGGAGGATGAGAAATTGTTGAAGCTGAAAGGTACATTTGCATGAGCACCAAATTTTTCATATCTCTCTAAACATGATGAAGGTACATTGTCATCAAGTCTCCTATGGAATTCTATATTTGGGAACATGAATTATGATAGTCTTCATATGTTGAAGAAAAATGGTGTTTCTTGTTTTCCCACCTTTCAAGGAATTTGAAACAATGTGAGGCATGTATCCTAGGTAAACACAACAAACACACTTTTCATGAGTCCACTCTAAGAGAATGTAGAAATATAGAGTTGATGCACTCTGATTTGTTTGACCCTATGCTTGTTGCATCTTCCTTTAGTAATAAATATATAATGATTTTTATTGATGACTACACCAAGATGTGTTGGGTTTATTTGTTGAAACAAAAATCTCAAGCATTTGAAACATTAAAAAAATTTCATCTATGGATTGAAAATGAAGCTCAATCTCATATTGGCACTCTTCATATTAATAATGGAGGGAAATAAATGGAGTTTGAAAGCTATCTTTTCCAACATGGGTTCAATCATCAAATCATTGTTCCATACAATCCTTAATAGAATGGTGTAGCAAAAAGAATGAACAAGACACTCTTGAATATGGTACATTCATTGTTATTTTCAATAATGTGAAGTTGATGTTTTGGACTAATGCAGTTCTATGTGTAGTGTATATGAGAAACATAATTCCATCTCATACTCTTGGGAATAAGACTCCTTATGAAATGTGGTATGAGTACGAGATTCCTTCGATAAGGAATCTCAAGGTTTTTGGTTCCACTTGTTATGCCTTAATTCCTAACTAGAAAATAAACAAAGTAGGTGCAAGGAGTCGAAGGTGCATATTATTGGGAACTCAAATAGAACCAAGGTATATTGTCATTTTCTAGAGATGATATTTTTCTTGAATCCACAAAGAATGACAAGAGTGTTGAGTGGTAGCTTGATCATCTTGATATATTTACCCATGTAAAGACATATCATGATTTTGATAATGAGATTCCACATATTGAAAGGGGGATCCATATCTTGGACCAATCTCTGGAATCTCCTTTTTAAGTGCCATCTCCCCCTCATGTACAATATCCAGCCACTTCATAAGAAGAAGAGGTTCATTTGAATGATGTAATTGAGAGGATTGAAAGGCTAAACCTTGATGGGAATGCAACACCATCTCAATTAGTTGAGAAACCTGGACCATCACAAAAAATCTCTGAAGTGGCTCATAAAGACACTTGAAAGTGTTCATCCTCACGAGGTTGGAAATATAGGAACCAAAATTTCAACAAGACAAGACAATGGAAACAATGTAGATGATTCAGATTTAGGTGATGACAATGATATGGATGTTTCATATAATTGTGAGTTGAATTTATCTACTAATTTTGAACCAACTTCTTTGAATAAGTTGTTTCTCATGATAAGTGGAAAGAATCTACGCAAAAGGAGTATGATTGTAACACTACCACTACCACTACCACATTCAAAATTAGTATTATAGTAGACTTGTTGGAAAATGTTCACATTTCCAATTATTTTGCTGATGTACATTGAAACATATCCACTGTGTATTTTTCAAGGCTACGATCATTCTTTTATATACATATTTCACAAATAATAAGTATACTTAATTAGGAATCCATGCTTGAGTTACCTCTAAGAATGGGTATGCCCACCTCAAGGAAGAGAGTATCTAATACATTAGTTTTGGTTGTAGGTTCCTTTCTAATCATGAGTGTGCAATATTTCACTCTTGTTCATGTATCGAATCCTTCTTGATCTATCATAATATATTTCATCCATCAACTACTCTTCTCACCTCATACATTAGGGGAATCTATTATACCATATTTGACCACCCTTTAGGTAGAGAGTGTGAGCTTGGCCCATAATTATGATTTTATAAACTTACACATATAATTTTCAAAGGCATTTAACACATCACAAACTACTCTCTTCCATTTAACTATTCTCTTCCATTTATAAACCTATGGTATCATACAAAATGACCTTAAAAAATATAAAGGTTAAGCAAAATGCACAACCACAAGAGGAGTTCATGGATGCTAAACACTTTGTTTTATCTCCATCTCACTCCCCAACCATATGAACTTCTTTTCCATCATGTAAAAGAAGGTTTATAAGTTGGATAACTGTAATACCTTGATTTTGAGTCCCCATATGAAATAATGTATTTTTTTTATTTGATGAAAGGCCGGAGTGCCCAAACAATTAAAGAGGCCAGTGTGCCTAGGAAATGTAATTCTATGATCATTATTAATAATAAAATACATCGTTGGCTACAAGACAAACAAGGGAAAGAGTTATAGGGGGCTATGGTTCCACGAAAGAGGGGGCTTAAGGGGATACGTCATTTTATCATACTTTATTTACCTATAATTGTTTTAATGGAGATAAGTGGTTACATGTTCTTCTTGGGGAAAGGCCATGGGGTTCTTGATTTTCAAGTAACTATTTAAACCCATCTTGTGGGATGTTTTGGGGTTCTTCTTCACTCAATTTGTTCATTCATTATTCATTGTTCACACTCTTCATTCTGTTCTTTTTTTTCACTCATTCATTCTATTCTTGGAATGAGACCATGGGGGTGAATCGTTGATGAAGCAACCATTGTTTGTTGGCTGTAGAAGTGACTGGTGTGTTCCATCCATGAATTTGTGGCTGCAAGTTTGAGATGTATTGGCATGTGTTGAATTTTATTCACAACCGCGAGTCATGAGAGTCTCGTCATGGATATTCTTGACTAGATTCACTGGAGCCCTAGAAGGAGGTGGACAACCTGAGGGATTGCGTGGCAGAGAAGGGGGTCCATTCTCTTGGGTTGTGCATGATGGAAGAGAAGACAAATGGTGTACCTGGGATTGATGTGTGTTGAGAAACCTGTGAGAGATTGAGTGCTAACTAGTTTGGGGAGATGAGTGACACTTGTCAGACAGTTGGCTTAGGTTGATGGATAGTTGGTATGGATTGTTGGTTTTCATTGATGTCAACTATTTGAGAGTGATATTGTAGATTGATGTCAACCCTTAGTGATTGATGTCAACCCTTGGAGAAAGTATGATAGTGAATTCCAGTAGCACAAAGGTTTGGGTAATGGACCCAAGTTTGTTTGATGTAAAGATGACTCATTATTTTCTTGTCATGGTTGATAATAAGTAAAAATGGATGAACTCCAAATTGGTCGCCTTATGGTGAAATCCATCATGGGAAGACGCTTTGCAGATTGAGTTATCCTAGAATTATGGTTAGAGAACCCATGATTATTTGTGGAATAATGAGATGAAGGTCAGTGAATTTTTCAGAGAAACTATCCTAGATGGATAGTTATTTTCATGTCATTTCTGGTGGTATGTGGAACATCACATAACTCCTCACGGTTAGAAAGTTATGGCCATGAGAAGTTGGAGAACCTAGGTTTGGGTAATGGACCCAAGTTTGTTTGATGGATAACAGTATGAGTTTTGATATATTTTCTGGTAATACTATTCTATATGGATATTAAATGTCATTCCATTTCTGGTGGTATGTGGAACGTCACATAACTCCTCACAGTTTGAGAGGAGTTATGGACTTATTAAGTTGGAGGACCCTCTTATGTCATCTAGAAGACCCAAAAGGTCAAAGTAGTCAAAGTGGTTTAAGAGATTTTAAAAGGTAAATAATAAAGTGAAGTGATGAGTGTACTATAATTCAAAGTGAATACAATTTTTTTTATTTAAATAATAAATTTAATGGAGAAATTAGAAGTGGGTTAACCCTAAAATAAGGAAAGTGGGCAAAATGACCTAGAAGATGTTTTTAAGGAAGCTACTTGGAGAGTATAAATAAGAGGAAAGACTCTCTCATTTAAGACACACTTGAACATATTGAATACCTATAGGTTTATAAGGTAACCAAAGGATATATAAGCCTAATTTTTGAGTCAAAGTGAAGAAAAGAAGGCCAGAATTCAAGGAAGGATAAATGTTTTTGATGATGCTTTGTAAGGTATGTTATTTACAGGTCATCTCACCATTTTCGCAATAAATTTTTTTATAGAATGATTCAGACTGTGAAATTGCTATTCCATTGAGGAAACATATCCAAGTATCTTTGGTAAAAAAATCATCTTGTGGTTCGTTGTATTTTTGGAGTTACACTATGTGGAAAATAGGGTTTGTAGCTAGTCCTGAAACTAGTCAAAAACAGGCGTTTCAAGTAAAAACATCATAACGTATTCATAACAGATCAAAATTCCGCAAGACAAAATGTGTTGGTTATATTAAATTGTTTAGTATGCTATGTAATATTTTCATATCGATTAAACACATATTTAGTGCGGGACACGCTCTACAAGGTCTCTCTCTAGAATAAGCTAGAATTCAACAAGGTATGCCATTTTTGCTATAACTCCTTTTCTGTGAGGTTCCAAGTAGTGACACCTGGAGGAATTTCATAAAACACACTAAAGAAAAATGTGTATCCTTTTCATATGTTAATTCATTACAGGTACAAAGTTATGATTCTTTCAAGTTAGGGTTGTTGACTAATCCAAAACTAGTCATGTGAGACTAAAGAAATGTTTGATAAAAATGATATGTTTAAAGTTAAAGAAGGTTTACAGGTATGTGATCATATACACCAGGTATATTATAGAGTTAAAAAGCACATTTGGATGATGAAATTGATGAGGGATTTTGGTTGAGGTACAATTTGGGTACATGGTTGAGACAAGTAGTTGATGAGTTGGCACATACATGAGGTGTATAGTTGATGATGTTGGTACATATTGATGAGTCATAGTTGATGAGTAGTTGATACATGATTGGTACATAATTGGTACATGGTTGGAGGCACTTTTTAGTAGTATTGTTGACACATGGTTTATGGATGATGTAGCATACTTGTATTATTAGAAGAACATATTGATCTTGGTGATGATTATGAATTGTTGTGTTATACTTGGTTGATGCACATCTTTGAGAGTTATCTTGGTGATTGATCTTGGTGAGTAGATTTGATTTGGTTGAAAAAATTGATGAGACAGGTTGTTGTGATGGGTTGTTTGGACAAGTTGTTGTGACAGGTTATTTGTATAGGTTTGGTGCATGGTTGATGCACTTGTTCATGGTACAGGTTGAGGTACAGGTTGGTTCATGGTTAATGCACTTGTTTATGGTATAGGTTGATTACAGGTTGGTTGGTATAGGTTGGTGCATGGTTGATGCACTTGTTTATGGTACAGGTTGATTACAGGTTGAGGTACAGGTTGATTACAGGTTGAGGTACAGGTTGATGCATGGTTCAGGTTATTGGTATAGGTTGTTTGGTACAGGTTGATTGGTACATGTTTACAACAGTATATCTCACAATGATAGTGTGATAGTGGTTCCATCATTCTACTTATACGTCAGGGCGGTTGGACGGGGCAAGAATAGGTGGTTGTATCCACCTTCTGGTTGTAGCTGGAGAACATAGGGGGTTGTAGCCTCCTTCTGGTTGTAGCTAGATAATTGGGGAGTTGGAGCTTCCCTCAGGTTGTAGCCTAAGAAACTAGGGGGTTGGAGCCTCCTTCTAGTTGCAGCTGGAAAACAAAGGAAGTTGGTGCTTCCAATGAATATAATTATTCAAGACATATAAGAAAAAACATTATGTGGTTTTCTCCCGCTTTGGGTTTCCATGTAAAACAATGGTGTACTGTGTATGATTG
>JASDQU010305412.1:21117-31783 GCA_032191745.1 Picea mariana
AATGAAGAGAAGCACTCTATGTTACTAGAAAAGAAGAATGAAGAAAATAGAAAGAGTTATGCAGAAGTACTCAAAGGAAGGAATCATGGTCAACCAGAATAAAATCCATGTTCAAGCCACAAAGAAGCTTCAATCATGATCATGATCAGTCAAGGAAAAAATTCAAAAGGACTATGACACAAAGAAGATCATTTACTCTTAGGTATGAATTTTTTTTTTATGGTTATTGTTTTTATTGTACTAACTTTGGACATAAGGTTGCAGATTGCAGGGATTATAAAATAAATGTTCAAGCAGACTGTGCCTATGTGGTCGCATGTAACATTGAGTGTTACAAATGTCATAACTATGGACACATAGCTAGTGATTGTATAAGCATGATCGATACTTCCATGAAAGAGAATACTGATATCAGATATAAGAAAGTATGGATAAGAAAATAGGAAGAACATGTGAACAAAGACCAGGTACCATAGATCACAATATTGGAAATAAAACGAGATGAAGAAAATTCTATAGAGAAAAGGAAAGATGTCATATACATAAAGGTTTGGAAAATAACTGAAAGAAACGAAGGACAGGTAAATAAGGAATAGGTTCAAGAGATTGTACTTTCAGGCATTGTAGTGAAAGATGAATCCACAGATAGAAATAAAGGAGTCAAAGCTCAGAGAGATAATGAATCTACCAATGAAGATGATGATGAATCTACCAATGAAGATGATGATGAATCTACCAATGAAGATGATGATGAATACACATTAGAGAAGGAATTGTTATGAGCCATCTGGCTTAGAGACTCCCAATTAATATGAATATTAGACACGGGGAGTCTATGCGATAGCTGTGATAGACCAAAGAACCATCCTTCGAGCATATTGCAAAGTTTGAGAAGACAGATTCAGAGAAATCAGTTAGCAAAAGTACAGTTTGATAGATTAATCAAAACTTCATGATAGTATAGTGATAAATGGGTCAACATTATGGACAATTGTGCAAGTAGAGTCTTGGACAGTATGGAAAAATATGGATTCGTAAGAACACTTAGCAAGTTTGGATAGATATATGATAGTGGACGACATAATGGATTCATAGATTGGTTTAGAGAGTGGTCCAAAGAAAAATGAACATTATCATAATGGATGATAATTACACAGGAAATGGCTCGAACAATGCTAATGGATTCCAAATTGATAGATATTTTTTGGACACATGTAGTGCATACATCAATTCACATTCAAAACACTGTAATGCTCAGAAACAACAATGACAAAAATCCCTATGAACTATGTAAAGGAAGAACAAACAACAACCTCTACATCAAGGTAACTCAAGGTAATATTTTATTAATTGAAATTTATGTTGATGATATTTTTTTGGAAGTACTAATGTCAGGTTAAGCTAGAAATTTGCAAAGGATATGCAGAATGAATTTGAAATGTCATTACTTGGAGGACTATCCTTGTTTTTGGGTCTTCATATATGTCAAATAAACCAAGGAATTTTTATTTCTCAAACTAAGTATATCAGAGAAATGCTAAAGAGGTTTGGAATGGAAGATTGCAAACCAGTTACCACTCCTATGAAAACTAGTTGCAAGTTGAGCAAAGACGATGATTCAAAGTCTACAGACCAGAGGAAATACAGGTCAATGATTGGTAGCTTACTATATGTGACAACATCCAGACCATATGTAATGCAGGCAATTTNCAAAGGAATCACATGTATTAGCAGTGAAGAGGATTTTCAAATATCTCAAAGGAACATAAGAGTTTGGATTATGGTATCCAAAAGGAAAGGATCTATCACTTATTTCCTACATAGATGCAGATTGGGCAAGTTGTATTGATGACCAACGAAGCACCAGTGGAGCAAAGTTCTACTTGGGTGAGTCTTTAATATCATGGCTAAGCAAGAAACAATCATCAATATCTTTATCTATAGCTGAGGAAGAGTATATTGCAGCAACATCATGTTGTACACAGGCTCTTTGGATGAAACAAACTCTGATAGATATACAGGTTGAGTATGATGATCCCATTCCAATCTATTGTGATAAAAAAAGCGCCAACAATATCTCAAAAACCCGGTGATGAAGTCCAAGATGAAGCACATTCCAATCAAGTATCACTTTCTACGGGAATGGGTTGTAGAGAAGAACATCAAAGTTGAATATGTGGGAAAAAAAGAATAAGTGGCATACATCTTTACAAAACTGCTTCTATGGGAATCCCTTGAGTATCTTCGCCTGAGATTAGGAGTAATTTCTACTCCAAAATGAATACTTTTGAATTCTTATCTTATATGTCTTACATGTACACGAGGAAGCACCGTAAATAGGACAAAGGGGGAGAGATTTATCAGATGCAAAAGGTAAATAATTGGAGAGAGAGCATAGAGGCATGTTTCCAAGGGGAGCGATTGTCACAAGGGAAGAATGAGCGATATGACTTCAGAGTGATACCCTTTATCAAAGGGGGAGATATTATTCATATGAAGGGAAAGAGAGTAGTTAGAGGATTATAAACAAAAAGAAAAATCAAAGGCACATAGAGAGGGGGAGCAGCCCCAAGGAGAGTTCAGTCAGGGGGAGCAACCCCAAAGGGAGATACCCTTTTCCATTGATGTCAAAGGGGGAGAGATAGAAACATTGATAAAGAGTATAAGCATGAATGTTATCATGACTAAGTGTTGCCATAAATGTTGGTGTTGCCATCAATGCCAAAGGGAGAGATTGTCATAGAATTGGCTTAGGTTGATGGATAGCTGGTATTGATTGTTGNCCCCTTTGACATCAATGGAAAAGGGGGAGAGATAGAAACATTGATAAAGAGTATAAGCATGAATGTTATCATGACTAAGTGTTGCCATAAATGTTGGTGTTGCCATCAATGCCAAAGGGAGAGATTGTCATAGAATTGGCTTAGGTTGATGGATAGCTGGTATTGATTGTTGGTTTTCATTAATGTCAACTATTTGAGAATGACATTGTATATTGATGTCAACCCTTGGAGAAAGTACGATAGTGAATTCCAGTAGCACAAAGGTTTGGGTAATGGACCCAAGTTTGTTTGATGTAAATATGACTAATTATTGTCTTGTCATGGTTGATAATAAGTAAAATGGATGAACTCCAAATTGGTCCCCTTATGGTGAAATCCCTCGTGCGAAGACACTTTGCAGATTGAGTTATCCTAGAAGTATGGTTAGAGAGACCATGATTATTTGTGGAATAATGAGATGAAGGTCAATGAATTTTTCAATGAAACTATCCTAGATGGATAGTTCTTATCATTTCATTTCCAGTGGTATGTGGAACGTCACATAACTCATAACGGTTAGAGAGTTATGGCCATGAGAAGTTGGAGAACCCAGGTTTGGGTAATGGACCCAATTTTGTTTGATGGACAATAGTATGATTTTTGATATATTTTTAGGTAATACTATTCTATATGGATATTGCATGTCATTCCATTTCTGGTGGTATGTGGAACATCACATAACTCCTAACGGTTTGAGAGTTATGGCCTTACGAAGTTGGAGGACCCTCTTATGTCATCTAGAAGCCCCAAACGGTCAAAGTGGTCAAAGTGGTTCAAGAGATTTTAAAAGGTAAATAATAAAGTGAAGTGATGAGTGTACTATAATTCAAAGTGAATTCAAAATAAATTATTTAAATAATAAATTTAATGGATAAATTAGAAGTGGGTTAACCCTAAAATAAGGAAAGTGGGCAAAGTGACCTAGAAGATGTTTTTAAGGAAGCTACTTGGAGAGTATAAATAAAAGGAAATTCTCTTTCATTTAAGACACACTTGAGCATATTGAATACCTATAGGTGTTTGAGGTAACCAAAGGATATCTAAGCCGAATTTTTTAGGGAAGGTGAAGAAAAGAAGGCCGAAATTCAAGGAAGGATAAATTCTTTTTATGATGCTTTCTAAGGTATGTTATTTATAGGTCATCTCACCATTTTCGAAATAACGTTTTTTCTAGAATGATTCAGACCGTGAAATTTCTATTCCATTGAGGAAACATATGCAAGTATCTATGGTAAAAAAATCATCTTGTGGGTCGTTGTATTTTTGGAGTTACACTCTGTGGAAAATAGGGTTTGTGGGTCGTTGTATTTGAGAGTTGTCTTGGTAATTGATCTTGGTGAGTAGATCTGATTTGGTTGATAAAATTGATGAGATAGGTTGTTTGGACAAGTTGTTGTGACAGGTTATTTGTATAGGTTTGATGCATAGTTGATGCACTTGTTCATGGTACAGGTTGAGGTATATGTTGGTGCATGATTGATGAACTTTTTTATGGTACAGGTTGATTACAGGTTGGTTGGTACAGGTTGGTGTATGGTTGATGCACTTTTTTATGGTACAATTTGATGACAGGTTGAGGTACAGGTTGATGCATGGTTGATGCATGGTTCAGGTTATTGGTACAGGTTGTTTGGTACAGGTTGATTGGTACAGGTTTACAACAGTATATCTCACAGTGATAGTGTGACCTTCCATAATTCTACTTATACGTCAGGGTGGTTGGACAGGGCAAGGAAAGGTGGTTGTATCCACCTTCCAGTTGTATCCAAAGAACATAGGGGGTTTGTAGCCTCCTTCTGGTTATAGCCAGATAATTGGGGAGTTGGAGCTTCCCTCACGTTGTAGCATGAGAAACTAGGGGGTTGGAGCCTCCTTCCAGTTGCAGCTGGAAAACAAAGGAAGTTGGTTCTTCCAATGAATGTAATTCTTCAAGACATATAAGAAAAATCATTCTGTGGTTTTCTCCCGCTTTGGTTTTCCACATAAAACATTGGTGTACTATGTATGTGTATGATTTTTCATTTATTCATTGCTTATTTACTCTGCAATTATTGGATGATAATGCTACATTGATATAACACTTGGATTATATGGTTAAAATGATTAAATTTCTCTATTACTGATTCACCCCCCCTCTCAGTAATCCAACAACACCCTAGAACCATCTTTGTGGATTCATAGCCCTGGCTCGGGGGTGAAATTATTTTTGAGACTTGGAACAAAAGTGTGTTGAAAGATTGGTTGTTGTCATTGATTTCAAACCTAGTCACTAGTTTTGGACCCCAAGGTTGATGAAGGTATCTAGACATGAAGGAAAAAACACATGTGGATACAACACTCGTGGATGGATAATATACATCATGTTGTTTCCGATGGTAGGTGGAACATCACATGGATCCTCACGGTTGAGGAGAAATGATTTTTGAAGATGAACATGTGAATTTACAGGTTGGCCCTAAATATAATTAAAGAAAATAATTACAAAATGAGAAAGTAATAGGTCGGCCCTAATGTCAAAAGGAAGTGTCACACCATGTATAAATACACATTGAAGACATATCATTTTATTATCCAAGAAAGTGTGATGGAGCTATCATAAGTGGTTTTGTACTTGTTCTAGGAATATGTGTGGAGTTTAGCATGGATCAAGTCTAAGGTAGCGAAGTCTAAAAGGACCAGAGGTTTCAGAATTGAAGAAACCCTAGTTTTCTGAGGCGTACGTGGGATGACGGTATAATAGGTAGCCTACATATGTGGGATGATATTATAATAGGTAGCGTACATATGCAGGATGATTGAAGACAAGTAACGTACATGAAAAATGCTTGAGAAAGTTTTAAGGAAGGCACATCTTGGCATTTGGTTCAAGTTTTTGAGTATGGTTATGGTTTGTTGATGATATTATTAGTGGTATGGTGATGTAAGGCTTATTATATTTTTTATATTATTGGGTGGAAGGAAGGGGAAATGATAGAGGGCATAACCCCCCTCTTTATCTTGGAGGATTGTAAATTCTAACCTTGTACAATATCTACTGCAAACAGATATTTAGAAAAAGAACATAAAAGATACAATGGCAAATACAAACATTACAGAGAGATTTTTCCCATGGAAACACAAACCGGGAAAACCAACATATTCTATATTATTCATCATGTTAAATTTTTACAATACAAAATACATATAGGATCCAGTGGCATCCAAAACCCTAACCCAATGACCTGGATTAGTCCAAAACCCTAATTCCTTAACCGGAAATAGAAAACCATCGTCAAAGAAACCATGTGCCGAAAAACCACCTAAATATAATGCGGTCCCGATGTAGAATTTTTTTTTGGGGGGGCACTGCCCTCGAACCTCCTTGCACCCCACTTTAAGCCCCCTGCACGCCCAACGCATACTCTTAGGCACTACTACTCATGAAAAGAATATAACACATACCCAACAAGGATTGTATCTTCCTTTGGAGGTCTATCCCTCCCTTGAACTTGGAAGCTATAGATTCCCTTGGAAGTCATTTGATCCAGGTGGATCATCTCAAAATTCGATAGAGTTAAAGTATTAAAATGGAGAATTAAAGCTTACAAAGTGGAAGAGCTCGTCAACAGATTTTCGGTGACGTTTGTTTCAGGAAAAACGACCTCCAAATGACAAAGATACGAGCAAGGGAAGTTTCATAAAAAATGGTTATAAATGGATTAAAATGGTCAAAAATATGGTTTGAAAAAAAAAAGGGGTGGTCAAGGGCCTATCCCTTGACCTTGCCAACACCGAGGCATCCCCTTGGTATTTAAAGGGATATCAAAAACCATATAGAAAAACCCAAAGTATAATGTCATAAAACCAAATGTTATACCAAAACACAAATCATATGATAAAACCCAAAAACACGCCACATTATTAATACCATATGTCAAACTGGCACGCATATATTAAAACCATGTCATATAGTATTAAAACCATATGTTAAATCAACATATGATACCAACATATGATACACACCATATACTATATGTAAAACAAACATATAACAAATCACGCCAAGGAGGGGAAGCCCGCGGGTTTGATGCCGAGACTTCTGCCCCATAACTACCAAAGCTACCAATGTGCCACCGCCATGGGACATAACAAGTAATGGTGCGAATAAATTAAAAGTTGCCAAGATTAGTGAGATTTTGGAGGGCACGTGGCCCATAGCTCGCACCACCCAAAACCATTGTTTTTTATTATTTAAATGAAGCATGGGCACGAATCCCAAGGGGGGAGAATGGGTTTTGATGCAGGCAGAGACAGGCACATAGATCGAGGTGATGCTACACAGTAACCGAAGTGAATTTGCATGCAGAATGAGGTGGTATTTTCACGTAGTTCGAGGTGGTACAGAATTGGAATGCATCCCGAGGTCGTACACATTGTACAATCAGGGCAGATTTGGGAATTGTGCCAAAAAGGGCATTCGGAGTCCAGTTTCAGAAATATATCGAGTTTATACTCAAAAGTCACGATTTTTCACAAAGATTCCAGTTCCAGCTTCAGTTTTTGCATTCAGGGATCCAGACAGAAAAGTGCTCACAAAACCTTCTGAATACACAGAAAGGTATCCATGTTTATACTTAAAAGTCTCAGAATTTCATCTTGTAGATGTTGTTGAAGTCTGTTACTGTATATGACAGATAGAAATCATAAGTCACTTTGTAAGCATTTGAATACTTAATCTATCGACCTTCCCATTTGGAAAGTGGCTCGGAGAGGTAGCCAGGAAATCTGGTGAACTCCATTACCAATCCTTGTTCTTATATAGTATGCTTACATGTTTATGTGTTGATGAATGTTCTTTAATTTTGCATTCATAAAGATGGTTAACAATTAAAAAAATTCACATGCAAGTAATGGTTAAAGATCAAGTAAAATTTTCAGATCAAGTTGGTATCAGAGCAAGGTTAACCATTGCTTTGTGAGTTGATGTTAACAAGATCTAAGCTTTAGCATGGTGAAGGAGAACTTGAAGAGTTCGATCCAGAGATTGGATCAAGAAGAGGAAGGATGTCTTCACCAAAAGGAGAAGAAGCATCTTCTTCTATCCCTTCTGAAGGGGGATTTCTGAAAGCTTTCATGAGAATGCAAACAATGGTAGAGGAGCTCTATCAAGATCGAAAGAAAGTTGAACAAGGTGGACCATCTCATATAGAAGATAAGAAAAAAGGAGGTGATGAGGATCCCCCTAAAACTCCACCAACTTCTCCATCTCTTCTTGATGATTCTATTCCTTCTCCATTTGAAAAGCAAAAAACAAAAGTTGATATTAATATGCCTCATTTAAAGCTTGATATTAAGTTTTATTTACCTATGTATAATGGAGAACTTAATGCTGAAAAATTGGACAATTGGATCCGTCAAATTGAAGTTTATTGTAGGATTCAAAAGTTTACTGAAGATGCTGTTAAAATTCAGTTGGCTTCTCTTCGACTTGGAGGGACTACTCTCATTTGGTGGGACAACAGATCTCAAGAGGATCTTGCCACAAAAGGAAAACTTGTTTCCTCTTGGTATGAGTTCACTTCAGCACTTAAAAAACAATTTTATCCATTAGGGTATATGCAACAAGCTATGATGGATTGACAAAATTTGAGGCAAGGTAAGGGACAAAATGTGCAAGAATACACACAAGAATTTTGAAAAAGAGCATTGATACTTGTTATACCTCTTTACACCCAGGAAACGCTTCTCAAGTATATAGGAGGATTGCATAGTTATTTACGTCATATGATATTGATGTTTAATCCGACTAACCTTGATGAGGTGTGTGTTCAAGCAACTCACATAGAGACAAAGGGGAAGAATACCAAAGAGAACTTTTCCAAGAAATCTTTCAAACCTGATGGAAATAAGTTTAAAGGTAGATGGAAAAATAAACACATAGCTACTTTGAAGAAAGAAGGAGATAATCCTACATGTACTCATTGCTAGAAGAAGGGTCATGATGCTTCCAAATGTTGGAAACTTCATTTGGAGCTCAAGCCAGAAAAGTTTCAGAAGAAAGAAGACAAAAAGACTACTGCAGCAGTAATTCAACATGATTTGGGATCAGACTTTGAGGATGAAACTAAGGTGATTGCTACAAGCATCCAAGGTAATATTCCTTCTTGTTCTGTTTCAAGAAATGAACCTATTATTGATGAAAGAAAGAGAAGTGAGTTATTTCATATTAGAGATATCTCTAAGCATACAAAAATTGATACTCTTTTTGATAGTGGATCACAAGCAAACCTCATTTCAAAAGAAATTGTTAAAAAATTACAATTGGAAACTAAGTTACACCCTAATCCATATCCACTTGGATGGGTATGTGATAATGCACAATTACAAGTTTCAAAACAGTGTAGACTTAGGTTTGCCATCACTTCTGGATTTTTGGATGAGGTAGATCTAGATGTGGTTCCATTGGATATCTATGGTATTGTGTTGGGTAGTCCATATATGTATGATAGGAAGGATATCTTTTACAAGGAAGATAACAGGTATTATCTCACTAAGGATGGTGTTGAATATATTGTTCATGCACATCGCATGAAAACTAATCTTTCTTTAGTTTCTGCAAATCAAATGAAGAGGTTAATAAATGAAAGTAAGAACTTTGTGCTTATGATAGTCAAAGAAAAAGATGTTGAACAAACTGAATCCTTTAAAGGTTGTGATCCTAAACTTAAAAAAGACTTGATAAAGATGGTATCTGATTATGATATTTTGTTTCAAGAACCTGAAGGTTTACCTCCTAAAAGGGAAATTCAACACGAAATACATTTGCAGCAGGATGCACCTCTTCCTAATGTTGGTATGTACATGTCTTCTATTATTGAGAATGCAGAGATAAAGAAACAAGTTCAGGAGTTAATAGAAAAAGGGGCCATTTGACCAAGTTCCTCGCCATGTGGTTCACCAATTGTTTTGGTACCAAAGAAATATGGCACATGGTGTATGTGTGTTGATTACAGGGCATTGAACAGAATCACAATAAAGAACATGTATCCTCTTCCTCGAATTGATGATATTTTAGATCAATTAAAGAATGCAATCTTTTTCACTAAGTTAGACTTAAGAAGTGGCTATCATCAAATCCGTATTCATGACAATGATATTTGGAAAACAACTTTTAAAACCAAACAAGGATTGTATGAATGGATGGTAATGCCATTCGGGCTATGTAATGCACCCACGACATTTATGAGGGTGATGAATGATGTGTTTAGACCCTTCATTGATGATTTCGTTATAGTCTACTTAGATGATATTTTGATTTTCAGTCGAACTTGGGAAGAGCATGTCAAGGATGTTAAACCGGTATTGGATGTACTTGTAAGGGAAAAATTGTATTTAAAGATGTCTAAATGTGAATTTGGAAAGACATCTTTAGTATATCTAGGTTACATTGTAGGGGGAGGTGAATTGAAGATTGATCCCTCTAACGTTGAGGTCATTGTAAATTGGCCTAAGCCAAATAATGTAACAGATGTAAGAATATTTTTGGGAGTAGCCCAATATTGGAGGAAGTTCATTGCGAACTTCTCCTTCATAGCTTCTCCCTTACACGCTTTGACATGTTTAAACAAAGTCTTTCAGTGGGAAGGTAAGGCACAGAAAGCCTTCGACAAACTAAAAGAAAAGATCAGCACATCTACAGTACTTGCACTACCAAATCTACAACAACCATTTGAGATAGAAACTGATGCTAGTGGTTATGCAATGGGGGCAGTCTTAATGCAACATAAAAAACCAATATGCTATCATTCTAAAAATTTCTCTAAAACAATAATCAACTATCCAACCTATGACAAAGAGTTGTATGC